>MU383167.1:39438-193556 GCA_022495125.1 Xylaria acuta | reverse complement strand
CTATAACTTTTTATTTAAATATTATAAAGTAGCTAATAAGCTTTTATTTTATTTATTGTTTATTTAGTATTATATACTATAATTTAATAATAAAATAACTTTATAGTAGCTAGTAATATTTTGTTTATAAATAATATATTAAATAAAAAAAGCTTTTAAGCTTATATTATAAAGCTTTTTAAAAAAAATATAAACTAAAAAGCTAATAAATAAAATATTATTATTATTTTAACTACTAAAGCAAAGCTTTTTATTTTAATATAAGCTGCTAAAAAAGCTATATTTATTAATAGGTTAATTTATAAGCTAAATATAAAGCTAAATATATAATATATATAGCTTTAATATAATAATTAATAAATAATAAAGTTTGTTTTAAAAAAAATAATAGTTTTATATATTAAACTCTGCTATATAAATATTTATAATTATTAGTTATATTAAAAAGTTATTAATAAAATATTTATAATAAAATATATATTTATTAATAAAATAATTGCTAATAAATTTATTAAAGCTTTATTATTATAAAAATAAGCTAAATTTTTTATTTAACTAAAGCTTTATAAACTTTTTATTAAAATTAAAACTAAAACAAGCTAGTTATTTATATAAAATAAGTTTAAAAATTAGCTTATTAAAAAAAAATTTAAAAAATAAATAAGTTAATATTAATAGTATATATAATTTTTATATTTATAAAGTTTACGATAATAAGTTATAAATATTTAATACTTAAATAAAAAAATTAAAAAACTATTATTTAAAGTTTAAAAAACTAACGAATTTTTAAAATAAAAAAAAATAAAGCTTAAAAGGCGATTTTATTACTTATGTAGCTAAAGCTTACGTAAAACCGGCTTATTTTTTTTTTTTTTTTTTTTTTTTCCTGCTTTAAAAAGCTTTAATAATATATATATTATAGTATATAAGGCGGCAATACGGGCAACAAAGGCGTAAACAACTAAAATATTATATAAAGCGTAAAAAGCTCGGTAAATATTAGCTAAACTAACGTTTTATTAATATATTATTATTTAATAAAAAAAAAACTTTTTATAGTTTTTAATAAAAATATTTATAAATATATTAAATATAATAAAAATTATTGCTAGCTATTTTTTTATAAACGTTATATAAGCAGCTTTAAAAAATATTATATATATATTATAAATAAAAAATTTTATAGGTTGTTTTAAATTTTACTATTTGCTTAAAGCGGTACTTTTAGCAAAAAATTATTATTTATATATATTTATAAAAGCTATAAAATAAAGTAGCAATAATAAAAGCTATAGCAGCAAAAGCAAAAGCTATATTAAACCTACTAAACGCGCGTTTTAATAATATTAAAAAAAAAACCGGTATAACTTAGATTATATTTTTAAATAAGCGTATATAAATAATAAGCGTATTAAACGTTAGGCTAAATATATTAAAAAAAGTAGTTATAGCAGCAGCGGCTTAAAAAGCTTATTATTTAAGTATAGCAAAAATAATAATATTAGCAAAAAGTTTTATATTAAGCTTAATTTTAATAAGCTAGCTAGCGGGCTGCTAGCAGCAGCAAAGTAAATTAAAAAGTAGTAGTAAACGCAATAAAATATTATTATTTTTTAATAATAATAATAATAATAAGCTATAAAACTAGTTAGTATTAATTAATAAACACGCGCGTATAAAAATAATATTTATAAAAAAGGGCTTATAATAATAGTTCTATTATTTAAGTTAGTAAGCTAGTTATATATAGCTAACTAAAATATAATATTATAAAATATTATATTATATTGTTATATAACAAATAATTTATTAATAAAGTTTAATATTTTAATTAAAGTTATTTATAAGTTAGTAAAAAAGTTTAATATATACGCGTAAAGTACGCGGGTAATTTTAAAATTTTATAAAATTAAAATTATTATTGCTAAAAAAAAAAGAAAAAAATAAAAAAGTTCTTTAAAGGAAACTATTAAAATTTATTGTATATATTTACTATATTTGTTTATATTTATTTAGTTATATAATAACTTATAAGCTTTATAATTTATATAAATAACTTTTATTTAAATATTTTTTAACTATAATAATATTTACTATATATTATATAATACTATTATATTTTAATATTATTATATATTATAGTATAATAATATAAAAAAAGTTATTAAAGTATTTTTTTTTAAAAAAATATATTAGATTTAGCAGCATACTACGCGCTTTTTTTATACTATTAAAAAGATTGCTTAATTAATTATATAAACTAAATAGCGTAGTGTAGTAGCTAAAATAAGTAGTTTATAAACTTTATATAAAACTCTTTATATAATAAAAGCTTTATAAAAATATAATAGCGCGAGCAATATATAAAACAAGGACACGCTTTATTATATATTATAAATCTAACAGTTAAGTAGTTAAAAGCAAGCTGGCCAGGTACCCCTAATAAAAGCCAATAGTAGTCAATATAGTAGAATTATTATACTTATACTTAATTTGTATAAAAAACAAATACTTTTACAATAAAATAAAACTATGTTAAATAAACTTATATAAATATATATTATAAGCTTTTTATATATATTTAATAAGCTTATATAGCTTTATAACTATTAAATTTAACAATTTAAAGTTTTATTAACTTTTATATTTTATTTAAAAATATTATTATTGTTAGGTGGCTAGGGGGTACAATATTATACGTAAACAAAGGGGTAAGATAAATAACTATGTATATCGGTCTATTTTACTAACTAACTATGAAAGTAAGACCTTCGTACGGAGAATTCTCTTTAAGTAAAAGAATTCTACGTATGTATACCGCCCTACTAGTTAGGCCAGTGAGCTAGCTATATACATCGTACAAACAGCCTCGTGCGCAGCCAATATCGCTGTTATAACATATAATAAGTTTAAAAATATTTTTTATAGTAAAAACATACGGAGTTTTTAAACTACTTAGTTAAGTTAATAATACGCTTTTAATAGTTTTATATTTTTTTTTATAATATATTAGTTTTAATTAACTTAATATACTTTTTTATTTTTCTTTTAATTTTAATTATTATAGCTAATAATTAAACTTTTATTATTTTATATATTAACCTTTTAAAATAGTTTTTATATTTGTTAATAAAGTTATTATTATTAAATAAGTCGTTTATTTTAGCTTTAAAGGTAAAATTTACGCATATAAAACTTTTAATTATTAAATTTAAATAATTTTTAAGTAATTATTTTAAGTAATTGTATATTATATTCTATTATATTGTTTAAATTCTTATATGCTATATCAATTTAGTATAAGTAAATAATTTACTCCGTGCGGCCCGTCATTTCAACCCCTTAATTCTAACTTGAACCATGCTTTAACCCCCCAAGCAGCAAGCGGTAATTTCGAGGGGCCGCTCGAAGACTGGCTGTATCACCTGCCAGAAGAGGAAGAAGAAATGCGATGAAGCAAAGCCAGATTGTAGGACGCCGTCCTTGGACTTTTCAAATTGGTCTTGCTAATTTGGAGCCAGGTTTCAACTGCGAGAAGAACCGAATAATCTGCGAGGGGTATTATGAGAAAGGATTTTAGATGAGTGGCCAAGACGAGGCAGAACAAGGTGAGTAGAATCCTGATTCTGTTTTAACACTGCCTTTTTATATGCTGGGTTAATCGTTTTCTAGAGCGGCTGAGGAAGCAGATACTGCTGCAAATTACACTCCAGCCCATCTTTCAAGGCGATGAGACGCCCGAAGACCAGATCTTCTTCAGTCATTACATCAATCGCCTAAGCCATGTGCTCGCCATCGAAGGCCAACACCGGCATGCTTTCAGGGACATGCTGCTTCAGTACGCTGTTGAAGACGAAGACGTGTGCTGAGCTGAAGTCCGTTGGCAAATTGGACTTCTACTTCCAGATTGAAAGCCGAGGCCGTCCTGCTATGGTCAGGAACTACGCGGTCTTCCGATATGACAGGAGCAAATGCGATCCTAGCTTAAGCGGCAACGGCACCTACGTGTCTACTAGCTTTAACTCTTCGACTGCGCCTATCCTTCTCCTGTCTACCGTTAACGGTTATTTTGATTATATGCTGGCACCCCTCGAAGCGAATGACTTCCCTACAGCAGCAGAAGTTACTTTTTGCGTGGTTATTAACGTTTAATATATTGTAAACGGGTGGGCCGTATGGCGAGACAACAACGTTAGATGGACCGAGGACGCTACGAACCCGTAGGAGCACGCTACGCGCTTAAGAACTACTAGTAGCCACATCCTCCTAACCAGTTGCGTTGCATCCCCTGTCGGGTTACACGTTCCAATGCTAAGCAAGCAAGCAGAGCATCACTCATCTCACTGTTTCGCTATGTTAGAAACCGAAGTGGCATGAAGCTTGTAGCTCAGAGGTGGTCGATTTTTGTTTCTAGAGTATTAGAGAGCTGTAGATATGTCCTCGAATGCTTATTATTATCTAAATGCCAACCCCCGCCTCCCAACATATGAATCAAGACACCGACTGCCTAAGGGTTGATAGTCTCTTCGGCAACGCGATGAGAAACAGATTGTAACAGCATGGCTTGAGAATCTACACTCTACACAATGGTGAATAGCGAATCAAAGGCCCAGATCAAACAGAATTTCTCGTAGCTTTGCAACCAATCAGCCTAATTTCTCTTGACTCATTACCAGATAATTTATTCGTTCTACCACTTTGATCGACGTCAACTTCTCAACCCCCCTAGCAGTCCCTCCCTTTATACCATATTATCCTCTTCAAAGTGCCTCGTGTGATTGGGCCTTTTGATGGAAGGCATTTGGACCTCAACCAGCTCGACGTCGGAGTCGACAGTCGCGACGTTCGGGCGGTGGACAAGACCACCCCAGCTGCTCTCCATGTCGGGTCCGCTGCCCTTTCTGCTCGGGTTCGATGGCCTCCGGTCTCTGCTGCTCCCGGACGATTCCGCATTGGAGGAGCCGAGCAGCGATTGGCCGCTCCACGACGTGACCGACCACTTCAGACGCGCCCAGACGCCCTGTACCGGCGCGATGGTCTTGTACATGGGCGCGCAGGCGCAGAAGATACTCGTTGCCATTTGCAGGATGTCCCAGAATGCATTTGCGTCGTTTTCCTCTGATTTTATGAACGACCAAGTCAGCAACCGTCAATATGAAATTCGAGAGGACGTGGTGTGAATCAATCAGGGGAAGCCAAGCCAACTTACGCCCGTTGGTGTTCGGGGTGCCGTATATGATACCAATCTTGATGAAACCGATGATGCCAGACAGGCCTCCGACGGTAAATATGAAGGCGAGCTTCCTCTTAATGTGCTCCCTCGTCTGCAGCTTGAAGACCATGGCGACCGTGAGCCCGACCATGGCGAGGTCGATGGAGGAGTTGATGGTCTCCTCGGCGACGAGGAAGGCATTGCCGTCGATGCAAGTCCCGGGCTGCGTACCTGTGACGTCCCACCACTTGGACACGGGGTTGCACAGGAACAGCACCAGAAAGAAGAAAGTGATGAACCACGCGACGTGGATCGCCGCCAGGGCGTAGATCCATCTCACGAAGACGACGTCGCTCCAGAAGATGCGGTAGTATAAGACGAATAAACTAGCTTTGGCGAACAGCTGGTTGACGTAGAAGAAGGGTGTTGCGATATACGACAGCTAGTTTCTTACTCTTAGTGTTTGCCCCCCTTGAGAGGCAGGAGACTTGGGGTCATGTAGGTAGTCACTCACCTTGGCTGTGAGCACGGCCGCTTGCTCCTCTGTCAGGTCGGCGGCTCCGGGAATAGCTGTTTAAAGATGCCAAATGGCAGATGGTCAGTCCCCTCCTCGACATCTGAAAGTGAATGAAGCAAATGGTTGACGGGGATATGAAACTCACCACCAACCGGCGTAATGGTATAGCCCAAATGGCCCACGAGGGCCAGCACAGCAAACAGATCATCCCACGCAAGTCTTTGCCTTGAGCGCTTCGTCGCTACAAGGCGGAGTATAGTCGCTACCAGCGTCAACGGGATCGTAACAAGCGATATGATGATGATCGGCCCCAAGCCGGGGTCGGCGATAATGTTCTCGAACGTGTAATCCATAGTCTTGAGCGTTGTGGCCCGGGTCTCAGCCGCTGGGGAGAGCTGACAAGTCGGGCTGATCTAGGTAGCACCTAGGTATGTATGTGTAACTCAACTAGTTTGCTCACAAGACAGCACACAACACATAACTTGGACTAGGCTCTGGGCATTGCGCAACACCACGCGCAGTATCCAAGCTTATTTGATTGATTGAGCGCCGCCTAGTTGGGATTTCTAGCCCAGTTTTTGGATAGGTGGCCCATGGCATGGTCGTGAGCTTTTGGGAATACGCGAGGGGGGAATGAGGGGTGAGACGTGTCGCCAGAGAGCAAGGCCATGCATGTTACGGTACCTATCACGTCGCCCAATTTATTATTAGGATATCTACCTGCGGCCATGCGGCGCGGGCCTACTACTAGAGAGCTCTATCAAAGAAACAGCGTAGCCACTAGCTACCGTCTCGATACCCAGGAATAGCGAGTTAGGTAGTTGGAAGGGCTTCTGCAAAGGCATAAATTCAATTTGATGTTTGGCTTATCAATATATCTGGCAATACGTAGAATCGCCATCGCATTTTTCACACTCTTAATACGATACATGCACTTTATGAATGCCTCGTTATCTTTCACCCGCTTCTCGTGGCACGCGTTGTAGGTATCTACCATCTGCTGATTGAAGAGTCGAGACCCCGACGGCGCACCAGAGTCAGCCATGCAACCCCGAAAATCGCCGAATCAGGCTATAGGACCCCGAGTCCGACTGAAAGCCTGCATGCTAACCCCAAACAAGCTTATTGACGCCGCCGGGAGGCGTCAGACCCGGCAGTTCAGTGCTACATGTCGTTGCACACCGGTGTTATTGAACCCTATCCGCTACGGTTCTCTGATGTGGTGGACTTGAGAACCCCTGGCGGCGTTGAAAAGTAGAAGGATCTCCGTCGAGGCTCATATCTGGGATTATCTTTGTGTAGTCGCTTTGGTTGCGGTTCTCATCAAAGTTGGGTGTAGCTAAGGAGGAGCTAGAGCTAAGCTGCGCGCGCACGACATATAGGGTTATGTGTATCATGTCAGATCAATTGCATGCAGATTTGTAACATGATACGATATCAACCATGAGAGAAAGGCTTCAATATACTCAACAATTTGATTCGTGGCGATGGCACTCCGTCCTAATCTTCACTGTGATTTAAAAATTTCCTTCTCTATTGACTTTCTCATCAACTGTGCTACAGCATGACTCTTCTTTTGGCAGCAATATCCCACATCTCTGACAACATTGTTCAAGTATCCTATGGCCTCTTGACCGGAATCATACGGACGAAGAAGTCCGGCCTTTCCCAGAAAGTCATAAACCTAAAGTCGTCAAAGGAGATGTCATTCTGGGTGGTCTCGAGGTCAAATCGCCACACAACCTTGGCGATGAATAGGCGAACAATCGCCGTGGCTATCGACCCGCCGGGGCAGCCCCTCAAACCTTGGCTAAAAGGCTTCGAAGCTTTCAAGTCGTCATCCTTAAACGACGGGTCGAATCTCGGGTCGTCGGGCGACAACCAGCGTTCCGGACGAAATCTAAGTGGTTCGCGAAAAAAGCGTGGGCTTCGCGTGGCTGAAAAGTAGCTTATCTGGCAGATGACCTAGGTAATAAGCGGAGCGAAAGTCAGTGATCAATAAGTACCGGAATATGCAACGCAAGCAATCTATAGCCTCCACCTGCTTGGAGATTTAGACGGCGAAGAGCAACTCACCCCCTGAGGAACGTAATGTCCATCAACAGTAGCACCGGGGCTGATGCGCGGCAATCCGTCGACGGTTTCCGCATGGATTCGAAGACCCTCAGAAACACAAGCTTGCAGGTATCTCAAATTCCCGGCAGCAAGGCTCCCAAGCGTGATATCGGAATCCTGTGAGAAGGCAGCCCTCACTTCTGAGACCAGAGCTGCGTACACATCAGGCTCTCTTAGCAGAAAAAGAATGATGGTGTAAAATTGATTAGCCAACGGTTGCCAGCTAGCTAGCATCAACTGTCCTGCGACGTTCTGGATATGGAAGAGTTCTCTCTTCTCGGGTATTGGTTTATCGAAGGGGAGGAGTTGCTCGACGTAATCCAGATGCTCTGTATTGCCTCGGCGGTCAATCCGCTGTCCAAGATCCTTGGCATTCTTGTTGATTAAACCCGGGATAGTGAACCAGATAGAGAGAGGAATCGCGAGGTACATGAGAGGCGTGAGGACCACGCGAGCGGCAAAGTTGAACTTCCTCGTTATCTGACTCAAGGTGAGGAAAAGGTTGAGTTTCAGAGTCGAGCTGAGGAAGAGCGAATCTTTCACTGTAGCATGAACGAGTATCAGAAGCACCATACTATCAAAATCCATGCACTCATGCGTTCATACTTACTGTCTCGCACTTGGCCCCAATCATGGCCATATGTCATGTCTGCGGAAAGATCAAGCGCCAGCCAGTCAGACCATCGCCGGAGCTCTATGTCTTTCCCTTGTAAATGCACCATCTTTTCAATGAACTGATTCATGTGCCTTTGCATCGTCGTTTCTTTTGCTATTAGGTTTTTGTTGCTAAAAGCTGGAGCAAGTCTTTTCGCGACCTCGCGATGTCTGACAGGGTTTGGCTCGCCCGAAATTCCATTGTCGCCTGTGTCGAGAGCATCGTACCCAACCTGGACGAACGATTCAAGGTGATTCTCCTGTGCTAAATATATGTCTGCATAGGCTCGATCAGATCAACTACTCACTTCGAAGCGATCACGTAGACGTTGGAAAATAGGTATATTGCTTTGAAGCTGACCTTTGGCTGCCTGTGGTGTGAGAAAGACGAGTTCATTCGGAGCTATCCGGATGACGTCGCCTGATTTTCCGTTAGCCCCACGACGAACGGCGGATAGCACAACGTCAAGGGAAGAATTACCATATCGTCTAAGAGTCTCCTCAATTACCCAAGGGTACCGTCCGCTAATACTGCAAAAATCGGATTAGTTGACAAAGCAAATGGAATGCGGCAGGTGGATGCCAGCGTACCTGTTAAATGCCCACCAGATATTGGAGACGGCAGCGATCTTTGGACCTGGGTACTTGGAAAGTGGGTGAAACTTCAAATTGTAAACGAACTGAGAGACATAGACAGCGATGGCGAGGATGAGAGCCTGCCTGATTGGCAGGTGACTTATCAAGTCCCAGAAGTAGCTCAGCTGAAGCATGGCGGCTCATCCAACTGCATCGAGAATATGAGAAATGCCGAGAATGCTATGCGACGGCCACGATTTATCAAGCCTGTCTGGACCACGAAAAGTTTCGAGCAGTTGGCCGGTCTCAGCTTTTGCAAATGGCGTCCCTTTGCGCGTGGTGCCTGAAGTCCGACGCCTTGCCTTCTATTTATTGTCTGTGCGCCTGGAACTGTTGCCTAGGTTGGGTAGTATACAGGCGTGTGTTGGAGGCTCAGGGCGCTGCAACGCAGCATACCCTTATGATGGTAAACACCACCACCACCACCAATCAATCAATCAATCAATCAATCAAGCCTGAAGCGCGAACGGCACAAGGGAGGCGCACGGGATGCCAGGAGGGGCAAGATGGCATGCGGTAGGCGATCTCAAGACACCTGGACCGCGTGATGCTCACTCTAGCGACACTCAATCTTCATCACAGCGTGCATGTATAAACCATCTCGAGAAATCGACGTACAAATCTGCCATCATCATTGAGGGATTGGTCTGATCAGAAGTGGATGCTGGAACATGGGGCAGACCGGGCACACACTACAGTATCGTACCTGCGACCGCTAATAGTGACGGCCCCCACCCCTGTAATTACCAGATGCGTCCCTTTGCCCTCAGTCCTTTGTGGTGCGGCACTGCTCGCTCATGTTACATTCTACCATTGCATCCTTGTCGGGTAATACAGTATACAAATACATACTAAGTACACAGCCGGTAACCCGTTTATGAACATATCCGTATCCACCAGCGCCGACGCCGATGTGGGCACTTCGCGGAATTGCGGCACTGAGGGCCTGGCACTTAGACCGGCCATTCTGAGTAATCGCATGCCGGTAGGAATCGAGGATAGGAGGGATGAAATACGTGTGTACCTTGCTATTCACTAATATCTCATCAACCGTCGTGTCAGCGCTTGGCAGGACGAACTATCATCACCTCTCATTCAATGTGATACACATTTGCGTTTCTGTCCGTGATCGAACCAAGTATATTCTTGTATACTTTAGCTGTATTATTTCCTGACCAGTCTCCCCGCCCCCGACTACTCGCTATCATGCCCTCACTCACGCATTCAGAGGCGCTAACAACAGCGTCGTCATTTCTAACAAGCATAACGCTATGGCAGTGGGTGCTTCTTGTCAGCGGCATAGTATGACAATATACTTCTTGACCCGGCATCTCACTTGATTCAGTCACTGACCAGTAATTGTAGCTTGTGATCCGAGCCATCTTAATCTCCATCTACAATGTTTTCTTTCACCCTTTAGCCAAATATCCTGGACCAAGGCTTGCGTCGATATCCGATATATGGGTGGCTTATTACTAGTAAGTTGGCAACTAACAGGGAGAAAGAGGGCGTTGAAACATCTAAAAGGTCTCTTAGCTCTTCGGGCAAATGGCCCTGGGTCGTTGAGCGGGCTATCAAAGAATACGGTACGATAATAGCCCAATGTGAAACTTGGATCCTGGTCCCTCTGCTATATCCCCCATTATATTTAAAGAAGTGGTGATCAAACAACTGAGCGTCTAAATAGGTGACATAGTTCGCATCGGGCCAAATTCATTGGTCTTCCTGGAGCCACAAGCGGCCATTGGTAGCTTCGAAAGACCCGTACCTCTTCATTCGCTATATCGTTTCTAATATCGAAGCCAGATATCCACAGCGCCAAAAGAGATCTAAAAGACACATTCATCAAAACGCCTCTGATGGATGGTCTTGGCGATGAAGATGACGGGATACTCTGGGAGAGAAATCCCGAAAAACACCGCGCCGTCTCTAAGATGATGTCTCCCGCTTTCAGTGGCAACTCTCTGAGGGCCAAGATACCCACCCTCAACAAACACATCGACTTGATGATATCGCAAATGAGAGAGCACGGTCAACAATCAGCAGGCCTGGACGTCAGTGTGGTATGGTTCTCGAGAACTCTGGTTTCCTGAAATTACTGATATTATTCTGACGACCTACAGTGGTTTACATGGCTGGCCATGGACTCTGCAACGGACCTTGCCTGTGGATGGGAGTTGCAGTATGTATTCCCTGGAGTCGTTTTCTTCCTATTATAGCAACTTGCGGAGGCAAAAGTTTCCTTTTGGGGTAGCCAGCATGTCTTAGGAGCATGCAGAACTCCTAAAACCCCGTCTGTTTTACCTGAGAGAGCAATTACTGACTCCAGCGAACGATAGTGAACTTCGAGACAGTTCGTTCACCCTCTGTAGTGCCTTGCCCATAATGCTGACAAAATCCTATAGTGAAGAGCCATGCCTTCCTCGAGGGCATGGACGCAGCCAGCATGCTAGCGATCATTCTGTCAACAACCAAGATCGCTCCCATACTGACCCCTGCCGTGCTGCTTCTCACGCCTTGGCGACTCATGCGCTCGCTCCCTCAAATGCTCAAAAGCCTGAGGGCCATGATCGTCGAGCGGATCGAGAAGCGGCACAACCTCAAGCACTCGGATTTCTTCGAGCAGCTTCTCCCATCAGCGAAAGAGTCGCCGAGGACGAACAAGCAGATTCGACACATGCTGACCGTCATCGGGCAGCTGATCATTGGGGGCTATGACACCACGTCCGTGACGACGTACATGCTGTTCTACTTTGGTCTTCGCAATCCCGAGGTGTTGGAGGAGCTGAAGCGGGAGATCCGGGGGAGTTTCTCGCGCTACGAGGATATAAACGCTGACAATCTGAGGAACTTACCTTGGCTTAATGCCTGTATGCAGGAGACGTTGCGCGTCGTCACTGTGGCGACCCATCACTCGTTGCCGCGGATCAGCCCGGGAGCCATAGTGGATGGCACTTATGTTCCCAAAGACGTGAGTATTCCTATACCACGGTAATTTGTTTCTCTACTGCTATGAAAACCATCCTTTCTGACGTTCCCTATGCCAGGTCATATGTCGGACCTCTTTGTTCACATACAACCGCAGCGAGCGCTTCTTCCACGACCCATCAAGCTTCAGACCAGAGCGCTGGCTGTCGCCCGATTACCCGAAGTACGACCCGGTCTTCGCGAACGACGATCACCGGGGCTACATGCCATTCATCATGGGCCCACGGCAGTGTCCGGGGCGCGAGATGGCGAAGATCACGTTCCGGCTGGTTGTTGCTAAGTTGTTATGGTCATTTGACATAGAGCAAGTGTCGAAGCGGTTGGAGTTTGACAGAGACTTTCGTGTCTATAGTATCTGGATGAAGCCTGAGCTTCGGGTGCGCTTCTTACCTGTTAAGCGTGAATGCCAAGACAAGTCGGAGTATTAATTGGTCGGCTCGAAACACTCTAGCACTTTTATCGCCGTCTCGGGGTCGAGGGGGCTTGCTTGCAATACCATTTCTTCACTTCGAACCTATGTTGACTACTGAACTGTAAATCTACCCTGATATTCAATCTCATGTCTGTTGGCAATTCAAACGGAATTAATGCATGCATCGATTTTGTATTATTGACCTGCTGCACTATAAGGTGCTGATAAGACCATGTCTCCTACATCTCACCCATTCTCTTGCCTCATCGCGGTGATGCAATGAGTGCTACCCCTAATCTCATCCTCACCTACAAAGATCAATCACTCTAAAGCAGGAAATTCTCACCTGATCGTTCCTGGGCCTGGTTAACACGGCGTGACATGCTGTTACACGCATCTTCTTCGATATGGCTGGCCTCAGCAGGTTGTTGGAGACGTTGGCAATGTTACCGGTGAATTCCTGTACAGGCTTGGACTGGGCGGAGCTGTTTAGCTGCATTAGGTATATCGACGCCGTGCGCCAGCATCCCACCTTGCCGGAGATCCGATTGCGACCACCGTATATCTACCTATTCAATCCGACACGAGTGCCGGGCGACAACCCGCGGGGAAGATTTTGCCTATCCTGGACGTTTCCCAAGTGAGAAATGCGTCCGCCAGAAGGATGACGGTGAAGCGAGGTGGCTTATGCCACAATACTACTTGGTGTGTAAACGACCAAGTCAGGCGGTATGGAGTCATACGGCCAGACTACCCGGCATGTGACATGCCGTCTCAGCCCATCCTTTGCTCCTATCTGTTGGCTTAAGGGATCAACTAGTCTTCCTATCCATGCCATAAGTCGTCTTATTGTCTAGGAGACTAATCCCGATTTCCCGCTCGTCTTTTCCAGGGGCTGAACCCAACCTGGCCTGGCGTATTTTCGTCCATACGACAAGCTCTCTATCCGCCCACCCGTGAGTGGCATTCATCCCATGGCCGAGACCGATATTGGCAGAGCTGACAGAGCTCCCAATGCGACTGAGGATGTCAGACTGGCTTCGGCCCCAGAGACTGCCACGACGCCTCCAGGTCATGATCCCGACTCCGCGCAGAGCGACGACGCAGTGGTCGTAGAGGAAGATGACAATGAGCCAGATGATTTCCATCCGGGGTGGCGACTATGGGCCATTATTGCCGGAATGACGGTTGCGCTTATTCTCACGGCTTTTGAGAACACGGCCATCACTGTCGCGTTGCCTATCATCGTGTCTGAGCTGAACCTGGGCGAGAACTACATCTGGGTGACGAATGGGTTCTTCATAGCGGGGTAGGTGCAGAAGTTTTGCGCTGCTGACCAGCAATCATGGGATTACGCGTCTGATTCATTATTGTCTTGAACAGTGCAGCGATACAGCCGCTTGTCGGGCAACTATGCAACATCTTCGGCCGACGATGGATCATGTTGGCCAACGGTATACTACCCCTGGAGTCATTTTCTTCCTATTCCGGACGCTCGTGGAGGCCATAGTTGCCTGTTAGAACGACAAGCATGTCTCGGGGAGTATACAGAACTCCTCAAACCCGGTCCCGTTTTACCAGAAAGAGTAAATACTGACTCCAGTGAACTGAAGTGGCCATCTTCACATTAGGTAGCGGCATCTGCGGCGGCGCACATAACGCAGCGACTATGATCGCGGGTCGGGTTATTCAAGGACTGGGATCCGGCGGCATCACCCTTCTTGGCGGTCAGTTTTCCTTATCGCCGAATGTTTCTGGTCCGACAATATTGATTCATTGAGAACTCTTGCTGATTGTGTCGCGTACGTGCATAATAGACATTATCCTGTCCGACCTCGTCCCCTTACGCCTGCGCGGGAACTACCTCGGAGCGATCTTGTCCGTTTTTGGTATCGCATTAACCCTTGGCCCCTTTCTCGGCGGCTCAATCGTCGCGACGACCACATGGCGCTGGATCTTCTGGCTCAACTTCCCCATCGGCGGCACCGCTCTAGTACTCTTGTTCATCTTCCTCCGGGTGAACTACGAGGACGATACGCCTCTGTCTCAGAAGCTGAAACGTATTGATTTGCTGGGCAACATCGTACTGATCGCATCAGTGGTTTCAGCGTTGTTCGCCCTTGCGTACGCGGGTTCGACATACAGTTGGGCCTCGTATCATACACTCGTCCCACTCATCATTGGGATTCTCGGCCTAGGCCTGTTCGTGTTTACACAGGTTGGTCGGTTTGCGCCTCCGGAGCCGGTGATACCCCCGCGTCTCTTTCAGCACCGGACTTCCACCATTATTGCCATCAACACTTTCATTAACTCCGGTTTAACCTTTTGGTGCCTTTTTTTCCTCGTGAGTATCAAGATCTCCTTTAGCGAACATGGTTCTCCAAAACTCTTAGGTCACCAGATATACTAACATTGAGACTTAATTTAGCCCGTCTTCTTCCAAGCTGTAAAGCTGTACGGGCCTCAGTACTCTGGCGTTGCCCTACTTCCCGTAACAGTTATCGCGATTCCAGGCTCAGCGCTGGCCGCAATCGCAATCAGTCGCTGGGGCCGCTATAAGCCCGTTCACGTCTTCGGTTTTGGCGTCCTCGTCGTCGGGCTCGGATTACTGACACTCCAGAACCCAAGTTCAACCACCGCCCAGTGGGCGAGCTACCAGAGCATCGCAGCTCTGGGAGGCGGTGTGCTAATCAACTCGCAGCTACCTGCCTTCCAGAGCCCCGTAGAAGAGAGCGACCAGGCGGCCGCGTCAGCGACGTGGGGTTTCATACGCAGCCTCGGCTGGGTCTGGGGCGTCGCGATCCCGGCCACGGCCTTTAACAACCGCATTTTGGAGCTGAAAGGGCACGTCACGGATCCAGCGGCTGTGCAAGCGTTGTCAAATGGGGGGTCGTACGGCTCGGCGACTGCTGATTTTGTGCGCCAGTTCCCGCCGGAGACGCAGGAGCAGCTGCGGTATGTATTTTCCCAGGGCTGTCTGCGCGTGTTCCAGATAGCTGTTGCGTTCGGGGGCCTGGGTTTTATACTGTCTCTGTTCGAAGATGAAATCGCGCTGAGGAAGAAGCTGAAGACTAAATATGGGTTGAAAGTTAAAACTGAGGGTGATACAACTAGTCGTGTCGAAGCTGCGATTGCAGAACCTGAAAAGGCAACAGGTGTTCAAGTTACAGAGTCATAGTCATCTCTACACCTACTTTAAATACCGGCGTCCGTTGAAGAGGCTAATGGGAGGGACAGTATAATGATTGGCTCCTATTACTTTTGTCTCAACAGCTCTGGTTGAAAATCGACGTAGTTTATCACCCACTGCGCGAGGAGACTTTGGACCTTGTTATAGATACAACATAGAAGATCAGCTGCTACAACAATATTAGAAAAATAAATGAAAAATTCTTTTTTAAGATTTCAGAATTCGGAATTTTGACTTCAGACTAAACTGGTCTTTCGGAGATGAAGTAATCAGTCCGAGAATAGCTATGTATCAAGCTTACAACCGAAGAGCTCTGCCACGAAAACCGGTGCCGGATTACCGAAATAGGACAAAGCTGAAGCTGCACTCTTCGAACATGATTATAAGTGTCAGTCTTGCCCCTGCCCACAGCTAGCTGTGGCCACAAAGCACGTGGGAAATCTGCGGTTCCTAGTTCGCAATGACTGTCAACTCCCTACCAGTGGTCCCTCTGAAGCAAACAGCGATAATTCAAGATGAGAAAGGGGCCCCCAAGCTAGCGCACGAAGTGGCAGTGCCTCGCCTCGAGGCCGGGACAATGCTGGTGAAGACCGCCGCAGTGGCTCTCAACCCGAGCGACTACAAGATGGGCGCTGCTTTCCCCACACCCGACGCCATCGTCGGCATGGATTACGCAGGGATCATCGTATCGATCCACCCCAGGACAGAGACCGACTTGCGCATCGGCGACGCCGTCTGTGGCATGGTCCACGGCTCGAACCCCGCGAGCCCGGACAACGGCGCGTTCGCCGAGTACATCCGCGTGCGGCCTGAAATGCTGCTGCGCGTGCCGCAGGGGGAGAAGGGCCGCTCGCATCTACCGATGGAGCAAGCCGCGACGCTCGGCGTCGGCATCACGACGAACATCGTGGCGCTTTGGGCTCCGTCGGGGCTTGCCCTCGAGGCGACCCCGGACGCGCCCGCCGAGAAGCCGTTCCCCGTCCTCGTGTACGGCGGCAGCACGGCAACAGGGACGCTGGCGACGCAACTGCTGCGCCTCTCAGGCCTACGGCCCGTCGCGACGTGCAGCCCGCAGAACTTCGACCTCGCGCGGGCGCGCGGCGCGGAGGCCGCACTGGATTACGCCGATCCGAGCGTTGTCGACGACATCAGGGCGTTCGCGGGTGGGAAGCTCAAGCACGCGTACGACTGCGTCGGCGACACGTCCTCAGCCGCGCACTGCTATGCGGCCATCGGGCGCACGGGCGGCAGGTACGTGATGCTGGAACAAGTGCCCGAGGAGCTGCTTCTCACGCGCCGCGCCGTGCGTGCCCGGTTCGTGCTCGGATACGAGCTCTTCGGGAGAGACGTGCCGCTCTCGAGGGGGTACGGTTGCGCTGCTGACCCTGGGAAAGTCGCGCTTGCCGTGCGTCACTTGCGTGTCCTACAGGGGCTGCTGGATAAGGGGGCTTTGAAGACGCATCCGGTGCAGATGATTGGTGGTGGGCTCCCGGGCGTTTTGGAGGGACTGAGGTTGTTGAAATCGGGGTCAGTGTCGGGGAAGAAACTAGTTGTTGTTTTATGAGAGACTATTAGATTATTACTTGGTGAGGGATACTGAGTTTAGGGGGCATATGCTCTTCACATCATGGATGACATCCTCAGTCATGTGTACACTAGATAAATAGGCTTTTATTAAGCAAGGGGTAAAAATAGAGCCCTTGACGAAGTGTGATATGCTGTGCCAAGCAGTTCCAGACATTGGGACTTCATACTCCGTAAATGAACTGTAGCAGTCGACCTGGAAAACTATATGTAGGTATATACGTAGGTAACTATGGACACGAATAGGGGTAGAATTGTCATGTGACCTCCTTGGTCAACGTATGACATATACACGTCACCTCGTAAGATTCGCAGTCACAGCATTATGGGGCAATGCGCTCTTTGAGCAAGGACTTTGCTCTAGCGATGCTTCTGCGAAGAGTCTTTATGCCACCCTTGCCTCTACCTGGAGTCTCATCATCTTCCCTCCCAAGGATCGCCGTGGCCAGATCCAAAAAGCCATATGCCCCGAACAAGCCATCTCGCTCCCTACGACGTCTGCATATCCGCAATTCTACCGGCAGACCAAGCAATACCTCTATCTTTTCGAAGTCGCTGGTAACAATCTGAATCAAAATGAGTGTCTGTAGGTTACCCGAGTCTAAATCCGAATCAGCGAAGAAATGCACGTGAGAAAGGAAGCAGCGAGACTTACGTGCAGAATAATTGCTAATGCTGAGGCCCGAGACGGGGCGCAGACGGGGATTGTCGCTCTCAGAAATAGCTCTCAGATACTCGTAAATATGTGCAAACACAATCAAGTATATCCCAAGTAGACGACCATAAATGGCCAGGATCAAAAGCAAGGCAGGTGTATCAAGCTCGACGTGGACGCGGTCAGAGGTCGACGGAAGAGTGAGTTGTGGAGTATTCGTCCCTTGGCCTGTTGAGGCTGATGCGTCGCTATCATAGGCAGAGTAGCTGCTCAAAGAAGTGCTGCTGCTCTGTCTCCTGATGCTGTTGTAAGAGCTATGTGTTGGACTATGAGATGACAGCTCCATCTCTGGAGCGCAGGATTTCGACAGGCAGCTAAGAATGTCTACGAAATCCGTCGTCTTTCTGAGGATCTCGTTCATGACTGATGAACATGGCGAGTCATTTTTTCCCGTGCCCTCAAACAGGGTCTGCATTATGACCTCGGGCACCGCTTGTTCGAGCTTGACACGGAGTGCGATTAGCTCGTAGTCAAGTTGCGACAATCGTTGTATAGGGGTCTGCTCGGTGCCAAAGCATGGATCAGTGTTGCTCATTCCGCAATCTTGAAAATTTCGATCTCGCGAAACAGTGTCTTCGCTGAATGAACTGGTCGCTCCGCCGCTCAGCTTGATGCTAGAGGGACTGATTAAAGGCAGTGATGGAGTTATATCATTTTCCAACTCTAAACCCGGCATGGTCGTGAAGAAGTCATCGGGAAGAGCGAAGCCAATATCAGTGCCCTCCATGTTGCCCTCCTTGTGATTGAATGCCCCCTCTACGTACGCATCGGTGTCTTCGTGAGATATACCGGATGGCTCTGTTGAAACAGGTTTACTGGAACGATCGGAACCCGGGTAGGAAGGCACTCTACTGCCAGAGTGGAGGTTTGTCGGTGAAGCAGTGATGGTCGTGCCTGAAATTGACTGCCTTCCGCTGTCTCGGCGCCGCCGTCTGTTGTCCTCGTTCCTAGTGTTTTGCCTCCTAGAGACGTAGTCGTTCCCGCCGCCCGGCCGCCAGTCTCGCACCCTGAAGATAGGACTGGTCGTGCACTCACATTTGGCGCGAGTGCAGCGGTCGCATTTGGGCTGCTCGGAATGGCTGCGCAGACATCGTGATTTCGAGAAGCGACATTTATCGCAGGCGGATCGACGCGACGAGATTCCAGATATGCTTGGCTGCTTGCTGGCCATGGTGCCGATATTATCACATGAATGACACCTCGCACTCAAATCTTGGAAGAGTGTGAGTGCAATGGCTCTTCTCGGCACTCGTAGAACGTGAGATAGACGTCACTGAGCATGCTGGGCGAATGATCTACCTACAGTTCGCATCTGCGACGAGCGGATGCGCACCCAACGATGGCAATGATTGGAAGAGCCATCAGTGCTGCAAAAAAGCAATCTACTGTTACGTGAGGCACAGCTTTAGTGAAAGTAGCGGGCGTAGGATCGCCAATATCGCGCCACGAGGTGCAGATATTCCATCCACACAACGTAGTTTCCAGCTTGCGAAGGATTGGTCTCGAGGATGCGAGTGAGATGATGGTAACCATCTGCAACCCACGGATGTCCCACGCCACAATTAGCCCCCCAAAGTGCAACTATATGTAGGCTGTGGCGGGACGCTCTTGAAGGATTCGATTGGGGGCGGAAATGCTAGATATACGCTGAACCTGAGCTAGGCTAGCTGGATCTGACATGCAGCAAAGCTTCTGATAAAGAGGCTTCTCAGCGCTCAGCTTCGCGGCGTCTCTCTCTCGTCATTGCCTCGAAAACTGTTGGGTTTTGTGCAGAAAAACAATAATGAAATTGGCTGTAGGGCGTGAGGACGTTCGAAATAACCTTTGTTGTTTCACTCGAGTGCACTACCGGGGCTATGGTTCTCGCAGTCTCTATTTAGTCGCCGAAAAGTCGGAAGCTACCGTACCATTGGGCAGGATCCGAAAGACCAGGACTTATAATGACAAATCCTGCTGATCGATAAGAACATTCATCAAGCGGCGATTCGGCAATATCTATAAGGTACAGTAAGCGACACACACAATTCCCCAAATTCGGACACGCTTGCGAACCCTGGCCCCAGGCCAAATCCCCTCGCTCGGGTATTCGTTCGGGCATCCGCTCGACACGGACTTCCGTACAATGGCTTGCATGCTGGGCTTTGTCGCGAGCCTCACATTGGCACCCGCGAGTGGCATTAGATCCTCGAAGCGCTGAGATAATATTGACTCAGACTGCGAATCAAGCAATGTCTCCGCGGTCTGCTCACGCGCTCGGCGCTCCTTCGAGGCGGCGAGGCTGACCGGTGTCGCTTCGTCTTGCAGGATCCTGACAGTCACAGCCTATTCACTTTGCTCATCTGTTCATATCCATTTCGGGCAATTGTGTGTCTTTACGACACAGGAACATAGGACTCGGAGAAACGCAGAAATGCAATGGTTGCAAAGGAATAGAGTTACAATGGATTCAAGCTTGGCTTTAATATGTCGCTGGAAGGTGACTGGATACGTGCTAGATGCCCGTCCAGTGACACGAGATGAACAGCGATATTGGCATATGCAGCTCTTACACTATCATACATAGCTTCGAGTCACGAATACGCTGGCGTCCAAGACTTTTGCTCAGTTAGCGGTTAAAGTGTTGCACAATATCACGTAGAGCTACTTGTTCAACCATGGGGCATCTCAGCGAGCCAGTTGCCATCATTGGCACAGCGTGTCGCTTCCCAGGAGACTCAACGACACCATCCAAGTTCTGGAGGCTCTTGCAAGCACCATATGACCTGTTAAAGCCACTCGGGGAAGGCTTTGACTCAAAGTCTTGGTATCACAAGACAGCCAAGCATCACGGACGCTTCAACGTCAAGCACTCATATCAGCTCGATGGCGAGAATGCACATCGCCAGTTTGACGCCCCCTTCTTCGGCATTAGTGCCGTTGAGGCCAACACTATGGATCCACAGATGCGCCTGCTGTTGGAGACCGTGTATGAGGCTCTCGAAGCTTCCGGTCAGTCCATCGACGGTCTACGAGGCTCTGATACGGCAGTTTATACAGGTGTATGTCAAGTTTTACTCTATATGATTCCTTCTTGTGGTCTGTATAGAGGAATTGGGCAATGATAATGGTGGGCACACGACTATCATTACGCTCACTCTTCTTGAACTGAGACATGAATGAGATATCCAAGCTTACAGACATTAATTTCGACCTTGTAGATGATGATAAATGGTTATAAAGCTATGATGGAACGAGATTTATTAAGCATGGGAACCTACCATGCCAGTGGCTCAAGTCGGGCGATGATGTCGAACAGACTGTCTTATGTCTTTGACTGGCATGGTCCCTCTATGTGAGTGAGCACGACCAATTCTTGACTGCGAATGGCTCAGAAAAAAAAAACGTTCACCGTCGGTAAGTCGACCGATTATTACTGACGACTCAAATAGGACCATAGACACAGCATGCAGCTCTAGCATGGTTGCGGTTCATCAGGCTGTTATGCAACTTCGCACGGGGCAGTCGCACGTGGCTGTTGCCGCCGGTGCCAATCTTCTTCTTGATCCTACGGATTACATTGCCATGAGCAATCTTGAGATGCTGTCGCCAGACGGTCGCTCGAGGATGTGGGATAAGAGCGCCAATGGGTATGCTAGAGGAGAAGGTGTTGCTGCCGTTATCTTGAAACTTCTCAGCGCTGCCGAGGCAGATGGGGATCATATCGAGTGCATCATACGAGAAACCGCTACCAACCAAGATGGACGGACGAAGGGGATCACAATGTCAGTCTCATCATAGGGAGGAGAGTATAGCTGAGTTTGTAACTAATTATTATCGTTACACACGATAGGCCTAGCGCTACAGCTCAAACACAACTTATATCAGACTGCTACGCTCGAGCTGGCCTAGACCTACTCGATCTCACTCAAAGACCTCAGTACTTTGAGGCTCACGGTAAGCAAATCAGTTATCACGAGTATCATTAGCTGACGGGTCCATGACAGGTACGGGGACATCAGCAGGAGATCCTGTGGAAGCGGAAGCAATTAAGACGGCTTTCTTCCCAGACACCAGCGCCAATACACCCCACAAAGATAAACTATTTGTTGGTAGTGTCAAGACTGTTATTGGGCATTCCGAGAGTGTAGCTGGATTGGCTGCACTGATCAAGACCTCTTTAGCTTTACAGAACTCGGCGATCCCTCCAAATCTCTTATTACAAGAACTCAGCCCGAACGTCCGACCGTTTTATACTAATCTGGAGATACCTAGGTTAGCTATTCCTTGGCCTAGTGTCCCTGATGGTTGTCCACGAAGAGCCAGCGTGAACAGGTGAGTACTGCTTCTTCTTGCGTTGTCGATTCATCTTGCTAATCAGTTCTAATTAATTGTGTGCATAGCTTTGGCTTTGGAGGGTCTAACTCGCATGCAATTCTTGAGAGTTACACCCTGGGAAAGGGGAGAATTACTAACAATCAGAGCTGCGTTATCCCATTCGTCTTCTCTGCCGCCTCACCCACCTCCTTATCGTCCAACCTGGCAGTTATGTGTGAATACCTAAGAGCCAGTGAAGCCGAAGTCAGTCTACGTAATTTAGCATTGACTCTATATAGTCGGCGCTCACGCCATTCATACGGGATTGCGATTGTGGCTAGTAGTATCCAAGAGCTCTGCCAGAATCTCGAGAAGCAATGCCAAGACTTCGCCGAGCAAGGCGGAAATGCTATGAGTATGAGACCATCGACCCAACTATCGAGCGGCCATTACCGCAAGCCCAAGATCCTTGCCGTGTTCACTGGTCAGGGAGCGCAGTGTCCTCACATGGGTGCGGCGCTTATCGAGAAATCCGACTATTGTCGACAAATCATCGACAGACTTGAAGCGCGGCTTGCAAGGCTCCCAGAAGTCGATCGTCCAAGCTGGTCTCTCAGAAGAGAGCTTTTGGAGGCGCCTGCTGCGAGAATAAGCAGAGCCAGCATATCACAGCCGTTATGTACGGCTTTACAAATCTTGCAAGTAAATCTCTTACGTCGCGCAGACGTTGAGTTCTCTGCTGTGGTTGGTCATTCATCAGGGGAAATTGCTGCGGCCTACTGTGCATCCATTATAACGGCTGACGAAGCAATCTGCATTGCCTATTATCGAGGTCTAATCGTGGAACGGACAAGCCACAATAGCCGAGAACAAGGTGCAATGATTGCTGTCGGAACCACTTTATTGGATGCACAGGAGCTTTGTGACGAGGAAGAGTTCGAGAATCGAGTCTGTGTGGCTGCTATCAACTCGCCGACAAGCATTACTCTCTCAGGAGATTCGGACGCAGTCGAGCACATGCACACGATTCTCAAAGATGAGGGAAAACTTGTGCGCAGTCTCAAAGTGGACCAAGCCTATCACTCTTTTCACATGAAGAGGTGCTCAGAGGGATATGTTCGTGCTTTGCAGGCGCTCAACATCGAGCCTAAGAGGGCTGAGACACCCTGGTTCTCGAGTGTTGACGATGGAAGAGAAATGGGTACAGATGAACTGTTCCGAACGAGGTGCTCTTATTGGAACGAGAACATGGTGCAACCTGTCATGTTCATGCAAGCGATCGAACAGGCTTGGAAGTCGCAAGGTCCTTTCGATATTGCTGTCGAACTGGGACCTCACCCAGTCTTGAAGCGCCCAGCACTCGAAACCATACAACAACTGTACGGCCAGAAAATTCCGTATACTGGAGTCCACGCGCGGGCGAGAGACGCTGTCGAATCGTTTTCTCACGCCCTCGGGTTCCTATGGACCAACGTAGCCTCTGCAAATATCTCTAGTTATGACAAACACGTTACCGGCCACGAGGACTCTAAACTTATCACAGGACTGCCATCTTACGCTTGGGATCATCAAAAAGAGTACTGGCATGAGTCCAGATACGCCAAATCAATTCGCACACGACCTGGGTCAGTCCATGAGTTGCTGGGTCATTTGACACCCGATAGTAACGACAAGGACATGAGATGGAGGAATGTACTCTGCCTAAACGAAGTACCATGGCTGAAGAATCATTCAATAGAAGGCCAGGCCGTCTTTCCCGCAGCTGGTTATGTTGCTGCAGCAGTTGAAGCCACTGCCGTAATGGCAAAAAGGGGTGGACTTGCAGTGTCTCTCATCGAAGTACGAGATCTCAACATAGACAAAGCTTTGGCATTTAATTCGGACGAAGCTAGGATGGAGATAATCGTCACGCTGAACAACATTCGACAGCACGATAGTATCGTCGACGCGTCTTTCAACTTCCACGCAGCGCCAATGCTCTCAGATGGGTCTCTCAATCTGCTAGCGAGTGGTAGTATAATAGCAACGTTGGGTGACAATGACGGAAACATCCTTCCATCAAGGGGATGCCCCGAAACCGGCCTTTCGAAAATCGATCACAAGGACTTCTATCTCTCCTTGTCAAGGCTAGGCTACGAATACGCGGAACAATTTCAGGCGCTTCGTGGCCTTCAGAGAAAATTTGGCTTCGCGAGAGGATCAATCGCAGTAGAGACCTCAGCCATGTTGATTCATCCTGCCGTTTTAGATGCTGCTTTCCAGTCTCTGTTCCTTGCTAGCTGTGCTCCCAACAGTGGTGGCATATGGTCGCTCCACGTGCCAAAAAGAATACATGCTGTGCGCGTCAACCCTTCCCTCTGTGCAACCAGTGCTACTAGCAACAAATCAGTCTTCTTTGAATGTATACAACCAAAGGATACGTCAGGATTTGAGGGCGACATTGATATTTTCGCTAGTGTTGGCGATGTCGCGCAAGGTATGGTCCAGATACAGGGACTCTGTTGTGTGCCCTTGACTCGACCAACTGCCCAAGAAGACAAAGAAATGTTCGCTACAACAGTTTGGGGCGTAGCAGCGCCTAATGGCGAGCGGGCTGCATTTGATGGTGAGTCGACGAAAGAAAAGGTACAGCGCGCCTCTTTGTTGGAACGTATGTCTGTGTTTTATCTCCGAAGACTTGCCACCAGTGTCTCGGAGCGACACTCGTCTCGGCAGACGGACCCCTATCAGCACTACTTTAATTTCGCCTCGCACGTTCTCTCCTTGGCTCGAGATGGCCAACTACCTCTTTGGTCTTCCGAATGGGCAGATGACAATTACGAAGATCTGCGCGCAGCTTATGAACCTTTCCTACGATTTCCTGATGTCCGCCTCCTTGAAGCCATTGGCGACAGCATTGTTGATATTGCAACGGGGAAAACACAGGCCATTGAAATAGGAATGAGAGATGATATGTTATCTCGAGTCTACGAATTTGGGCTAGGCTTCGAGGAATACACGATATTCTTAGCTCGCATAGTCAAACAAATCGTGCACCGACACCCCAACATGAAGATCCTCGAGGTTGGCGCCGGCACTGGTGTTGCCACGAAGAGAGTCTTTTCTGAGATTGAAAAGACATTCTCTTCGTACACGTTTACCGATATATCTTCTGGATTCTTCGAAAGAGCGCAGGACATATTCAGCTCCTATGGTAATAGGATGCTTTACAAAGTACTGGACATTAGTCGCTGTGTATCCAGCCAGGGCTTTAACGAGCATTCATACGATCTGGTCATTTCTTCTGCTGTTCTACATGCAAGTAAGTCATATTATGCTACCGCTTCGTGTTCGGAGTGACTTACATTTTGTAGCTCCAAGCCTGCAAGATACGCTCAGCAACGTGCGACGCTTGCTCAAACCAGGCGGATTTCTAGTAGTATTCGAGCTTCAGCCCGTGTCTACCGCAATGGGAACCATTTTTGGCGCGCTTCCTGGTTGGTGGTTAGGTGCGCAGGACGGGCGTACACTTTCCCCATGTGTCGATCTGACTGCCTGGGATGCTCTGTTGCGCGCTAATGGGTTCTCTGGCTGTGATACAACAATACAGAAGTACGATAATGCAGTGATGCCGATGACCGTTTTCGCATCTCAAGCCGTTGATTCAAAAGTTAACTTTCTTCGAGCCCCCGTTTCAACACCCATGTCACTCTTCCAAGACGACCCCTCGATGGCAGAGGAAGAGCTCCTGATTCTCGGTGGCAGAGGCTCTCAGACCTCTGGGCTCATGGAACCCCTGAGATCCTTATTGCGGTCCCAATGGGGCGACAGAATCAGGACGGTCCCGTCTCTGGCGGCACTGGATCTTACTACAGTCACCCCAAATAGCACATTATTGAGTCTTCTGGATCTCGAAACGGCGACATTTGACAACCTCGTATCTGATACATGGGAGGCCATGAAAGCCTGTTTGCAGCAAGCGAACTCAGTCTTATGGGTTTCGTCAAATCGCCGATCTGAAAATCCGCATGCAAACATGGTGATTGGATTGCTCCGATCGGTGAAGCATGAGATCCCTACGCTTGACTTTCAGAGTTTGGACTTCGAGTCTCATGAGCGACCTGGTGCGCAGAGTATCGCTGACGTCCTCCTCGCTTTCAAGGCAGCCACAATATGGCAGCGACGTGACCAGCATGATGGCCTCCTATTGACCATTGAGCCGGAACTTGTTGTAGACAAATGTGGCACCATTTTCATTCCTAGGATCATACCGAATCAACAAATGAACGATCGTTATAACTCTTCACGGCGCCCAGTCTTATCCACCAGCCAATATCACGAGGGCACCGATAATCTTGGGCTCATCGATCTCGAAGAGCTACAATTATGTTGGCAGAAAACTGCATTGCGTCAGCGAAGGACTGACTTTACCATTCGAGTAACTCATTCTCTGCGATCAGCTCTCCGTATTCCCAGAGTTGGCTTCATGCACCTTGTGCTTGGCCGCAGTCTTGACTCAAATGATCAGGTTGTCGGTCTGGCCATTCAGCATACCCTAGAAGTTGCTCCTTTCGTCAAGCTCGCTCTGCCACTGATATTGCCCGCAGGTCAAGAGGCTGCACTTGTTTCGCTGCTGTCGTACCGGCTCCTTGCGAATTTGCTGGTCAGCGAAGCCCCTTACGGAGCTACAGTGGTTGTTCACGAAGCAGGAGAGTTATTCGCCGAAATTCTCAAGGATGAATCACAACGAAACAGCGCGAATCTTGTTCTCACTACTGCATCACCTGTGACGCCGAGACCCGGCTGGCATTATATCCATCCCACGGCGCCAGACCGGGAAGTGCGGGACTCGATCCCAAAAGATTCGGCAGTGTTCTGCGATCTTGGTATAGATCAACCCGTGTGCGCTGTCGGAGCTCGTCTCAAAACACACCTACCGAGTCATTGTCGTGTTTATGACTATTCATCGCTTCTCACGGACTCTTGTGACTGTGTGCCTCTGCAGGCACAGTCGTCATACATGCAAAATTTGCTAGGAGATTGTGTATCACGCTGTCTGGCAGGATTGGGTCAATACGGTCGCTCGATTCCTTCTGTGCATCTCGAAACGTTTCCCAAGCCTGATGGAGGCAATCCACTAGACATAATAGAATGGTCCATCCCCGCGCCAGGCGTAACCGCTCGGGTTCGTCCGGCTGACTCGCAGGTTCGTTTCTCTGATGACAAAACATACTGGCTGAGTGGCCTCAGCGGGAGCCTTGGTTTGTTGCTTTGCGAGTGGATGATTCACCGCGGAGCAAGATATATCGTCCTTTCAAGTCGCTCACCCAAGGTCGAAGAGCAGTGGCTGGAGAAAATGCGCAGTTCGGGTGTCGATTTGAGGGTATTTGCCTGGTTTGTAACCTTGTTCTCTATTAAGTCATCGAATAAGAATCCATCGCTGACCATGATGCTGTCAAGTGATATTACCGATCGAGCTGCCGTTTTGGACTTATACCGCCAAATCGAGTCCTGTCTTCCACCGATCGCTGGTGTTTGTCAAGGCGCAAGTAAGTGCCAACCTTCGCTGTTGAGGAACCTTTCGAATCGAATTACTGACGCGATTCTGCACCTTCACAGTGGTGTTGCAGGATGTAGCAATTAGCAATATGGCTCTTGACTCCCTGCTCAAAGTCACCCAGCCAAAGGTCCTCGGTAGCATTCACATGGATGAGCTCTTCCAAGACCGCGGCCGTGATCTTGAGTTCTTTATATTCTTCTCCTCTGGCGGCTCCATAATCGGGAATGCTGGTCAAGGAAACTATGCAGCAGGCAATCTGTTTATGAGCGCCCTGGCAGAGCGCCGCCGTCGACGAGGATTAGCGGCCTCGGTGATGCACATTGGCCCTATATACGGCGTCGGCTATCTAAACAACCTCGGTCTCGACACGGACTTCCATCTGACCTCTAAGAGAAAGTCTATGGGCCCAATATCAGAGCGAGAATTTTGTCAACACTTCGCTGAAGCCGTTATTGCTGGGCGACCTGAGTCTCAGTCGAGTTGCTCCGAAATCACATCCGGTCTGATAAGAGTCGAATCGCCACATGAGTCCGGACCGCTTCTGAGCCACATTGTTATAGAGCAAACTCACACAGCTGCAGACATGCCAACGAAACTCAAGGCCCCCCTCAAATCGCAGCTAATGAAAGCCCGAGGCCTCGAGCAGCTCGAAATGATTGTTCGCGAGGCGCTCTTGTACAAATTGAGTGCTCTATTTCAGATGGAGCTTTCCACACTCAACCATTCCCAATCCAGCACCATGCGCCTCGATGAAATGGGCACCGATTCTTTGATGGCACTCGATATCCGCAGCTGGTTTGTCAAAGAACTACAGGTCAATATTCCGGTCTTGAAGATTCTGGGTGGGATGACTATCAACGATCTCATTACAACAGCGGTAGAGACAATCCCTCGCTCACTCGTACCTCAACTCGCGGATGAGCAGAGTAATGAAAATTTGAGCCCTAAAATAGTAGCACCAGACATGGACATACCAGAAGAGATTAAGAAAATCACCACCAAACCTTCCAACTCAGCGCTTCATTCGACCGCATCGGAGGACTCGGATCAAATTAACAGTGCTACAACGAGTGTACGATCGCAAACTCCTGTGAGCAGTGATGAAAGTCCAAGCTCGACTTCCACTGAGCCAACTCCCTTCTTAGAAGATCTACCGGATCATCCAGTTGAGCCTCTGTTTGGAGAAGAGACTGCAAGGTCGGCGGACAACAAAAAGCAGCCACCTTTGCCGCAAGCTGTCGCTTTTACCGACGGAGTTACAGAGTCAATCGTAGGAGGTCCTGCACGCATTCCGCATAACGTCAGTACAGAAAGTCTAAGTCAGCCCGAGGTATCGAAACAGATTATCCAACCATTCACTGTAATTGACGAGAAGATTTTGGAGTTGTCCTTTAGCCAAAGTCTATTCTATTTCTCTGCGACATTTGCGGATAGTCCGACACATCTGAACTTGACTAGTGCTTTCCGAATGATAGGCGACCTCCACGTCGAAAATATGAAAGCTGCCGTGCTTGCGCTTGGAAAGGAGCACGAATCCCTCAGAACACGATTCTTCGTAGAGAACTCGCGCCCAATGCAGGGCGTGATGAAGTCAAGCCCATTGCATCTCGAGCATTACATTGCGCAACACGAGAGCGACTTGGCGACTTATATCGACGACATCCACAACTACGTCTACGATCTCGAGAGAGGCGATACAATACGCCTCGCAGTGGTTTCTATGCCGGGAGACCGAAACTTCGTCATCATGGGAACACATCACCTCGCCATGGATGGACAGTCCGCCCTTCCGTTCATGAAAGGCCTGCTGGAACACTATACCCACACAAATCAGGGCATACCATCTGTACAATATTCCGATATCAGCGAGAAGCAACGCGCTGATTTCAGACTCAGCAGACTGGAAGGTGAACTCGCATATTGGAAGACGGAGCTTTCTGATCCGCCGCCTGCTCTTCCTATCATGCGCACGTCGTCGATGATCTCGCGGCCATTGTTGCAAGGATACGGAAACAGGCATGTAAATGTACGAATCGGACTGGAGATGAAGAAAATTATCCAAGCCCTATGCCGTCGCTGTAGGGTAACGCCATTTCACTTCTTCCTCGCTGCCTACCGGGTATTGCTGTGCAAGTATACCGGGGCAGAAGACTTTGCCATTGGCATCGGAGATGCAAATAGAACTGAAGAGGATATGATGGACAGTATTGGAACCTTTGTAAATGTCCTGCCACTCCTCTTCCGCACTGACTTGCAACTTCGCTTCGACGCGATACTTCAGGAGACGCGATCAAAGGCCCATGCTGCATTAAAGCATTCGAGGCTACCATTCTACCTTCTACTAAGAGAGTAAGTCTTCCATTTTCTCTAGTGCTCGCCTATAATTTTCATCTGATTAGTTTCTTATCTTGATATTTCATCTAGACTCGGCATTGCCCGCTCTGCCACAACCACGCCGATATTCCAGGCATTCATGGACTACCGCCTGGTGGGAGAGACCATGAACTGGGGAGAATTTCAATTTGAGCTCCTGTCCTTTCAACGATCAATTATGGCATATGACGTAGCTCTGGACATTTTCGATAATGCTGGCGGAGACTATGGTCTGACATTCATCATCCGCGACGACTTGTATAGTCAAGCGGATGTAGAGCAGCTGGCCGAGAGCTATGTTTGCCTTGTCAACGCATTGGCGCGGGAGCCACAGATGACAACCTGCGAGGCACAGATGTTTGAGGAAAGCAAGATCCAAAATGCACTCGATCTGGGCAGAGGTAAGCTGACTTGAATTTTATTCTCAATCGCGTGGAATATGTCTCTTGAACTGATATCCTTACCCATACAGGACCTGTATACCAGTCGAGGCAATGGGGGGACACAATTGCTCACCGTGTCGATGAAATGGTTAGAAGATATGCAGATAAGACAGCTATCATTTCTGGAGATGGCATCGCGGTATCATACCACGACGTCTTCCATGGCGGGATAATCAAGATCGCGGCGGAACTAGAGGCAGTTGGAGTGAGATCTGGCTCTGTAGTTGCAGTACTCCAGGAACCTACCACAAACTGGGTGTCAACAATACTTGCTATCTGGAGACTCGGAGGCACGTATCTACCACTCAACATAGGTACGCCCTGGGCTCGACTAGCTGCAATGGTCAAAGACGCCCAGCCCCAAGTCGTGCTTGTGGACGAGCACACTCGGGAGTATATTCCGGAATTGGAGTTGAAAGACGCGCGGGTTATCAATGTCTCGAGGTCAAAGCGCTGTGACAAGCAGATTCCGATAATTGCGTCACCTGACGCCGCATCCGCCATTCTCTATACTAGCGGCTCGTCAGGAACACCCAAAGGGATCGTGCTCACGCATCGTGGTATCCAATCTTGGCTCCAGCCATGCGGTCTTTTACACAACATGAAGCCAGGCAGTGAAGTGATCCTACAGCAAAGCTCACAGGGATTTGACATGTCCCTTATGCAAATATTCACTGCTCTGTGCTTCGGTGGCAGTGTATGTTTACTGCCTCGTAGATTTCGCGGGGATGCCAGGGCCATCAGCGAGACCATCACGCGCCACAACATAACGCATACTTACGGCACACCCTCCGAGTATCTGAGTTGGCTCCGATATGGCGACTCCCAAGCACTCAAACAATCATTTTGGAAAACGGCACTAGTTGGAGGTGAATCGCTTGCCTCCTCAGTCCTGAAAGAGTTTGCTGCGCTAGATAAAGACAATCTGCGCTTGCATCACATGTACGGAACCACTGAGTCAACATTCTGTGCTACAGTGATGGAATTGGATTATACAAAGACGAGCCAGGAAGACGCCGGCAAGACAGCTGCTCAAGTGAGCTATCCAGCAGGCGTCGCGCTACCAAACTACAACGTGTACATCCTCGACGGCGAATATCAGCAGCCACTTCCCGCTGGTCTTCAGGGAGAGATCTACATAGGAGGAGGCGGTGTTGCCCAAGGTTATCTGAACAATCCGTCTCTTACCGCAGAGACTTTTGTCCCTGACCCATTCGCGACAGCTGACGACCATACGAGGGGCTGGAATATGATGCAGCGGACTGGTGACTTGGGTCGATGGTCCCAGACCGAACACGGCGCTATCATCATCGAAGGTCGCGTGCATGGTGATACAATGGTCAAGTTACGTGGTCTACGCGTAGATCTTCGGGATATCGAAACCGCGATGCTCCGTGCAAGCGCTGGCCTGCTGACCGATGTCGTCGTATCTGTAAGGCAGACCACGCCGGACCTGCCCGAGTTCTTGGTCGCTCACGTCGTCTTCAGAAGCGACCTATTGCCGAAGAAATATGAGCATAACTCTCACATTCAACAGATCCGTGCGAAACTTGAGCTGCCAATCTCCATGAAGCCCGCTTTCATCATGGTGTTGGACTCTCTGCCTATGACTGCTTCTGGAAAACTTGATCGCAGAGTTATTGATGCGCTGCCTCTCCTGGATGAGCATACCGGCCACAACGAGATCATCTGGACCGCGTCGGAAGAAAGACTCAAGACTGTCTGGGAAGACGTCCTCCATGGCGCCAATACGCTCATCATCAATCCCGAAACAGATTTCTTCCACATAGGCGGCACGTCGCTGGTGCTTCTCGATCTACGCGACAAGATCATGGCCGAGTTTGACGTCGAGCTTTCTCTAGTTGATCTGTTCGAAACGAGTACTCTGTCAACTATGGCAGGTCGGATAGACGGCAGAACCCACGCGCCCAGAGTCATCGATTGGGATAAGGAAACGAAAATTCCGCCCTCCGTGTGTGGCTGGGACAGCAGCTCGCTCCAACCAATACCCAAATCCTTAGCGAGAGTGGTCGTCGTTACTGGGGCCACGGGATATCTCGGCAAAGCTCTCCTACAGGCTTTGGAGAACGATCCGACAATCAAGGAGATTCACTGTCTCGCAGTGCGCAATGCCACTTCACGGGCAGATCTAAAACCCTTTACCAAAGCCACCGCTCACGAAGGTGATCTTGGTCAGGTCCGACTCGGACTTTCCCAAGCCCTGATCGATAATCTCTTCGGCAGGGCGGATATCGTCATTCACAATGGCGCAGACACGTCATACCTGAAGACATACCAGTCAATGCGACAGAGCAACTATCAGACAACCAGAGATCTCGTCGATTGGTGTATGCCGAGAATGGTACCGTTTCACTACATCTCGACAGCGGGTGTTGGATGCTACGCGCCCGGCTCGCCGCTCCGCGAGGCCTCGATGAGATCGACACCACCGCCCCTCGTGGGCGATTCAACTGGTTATACAGCTTGCAAGTGGGCAAGCGAAGTATTCCTCGAGAATCTAGTCAAGAGACACCCAGACTGGCCGATCTGGGTGCACCGGCCCACGCTCATCAGCCGCGACGACATACCCCAGCTAGACGCGGTACACAACATATTGGGGTTCGCACGGAAACTCGGCGCCGTGGCGTCGGCTCAAGGTGTCGCCCGCGGCGTTATGAACGTCGTCACACTGGAAGCCGTCGTCGACGGGATAATGAAGTGCGTGTTATCGCATAACCATGGAGACGCGGGCCGCGTCCATTTCGTCAACCACACTGGCCCGCTCGAGCTCCCGCTCAGTAATATGCGAAAATGGGTACTGGAGAGGACGGCAAGCGGAGACGTCCAGTTTGCGGATGTCGAGCTCGCTGAGATCCCGCTCGAGGAGTGGGTTCGTCGCGCAGTCGAGCACGGCATGCATCCTACCATGGGTGTGCTACTCACTACTTTTGCCCGACACGGCGAAGTTGAATTCCCTGTTGTTGTTGCTGGAGAGGCGTCGGACTAGGGGTTCGGGAAAAGGGATAGTTATAGCTTAATTATCTAGCTAAGTATGCTTAAAACGCTTCTCCTGTGATCGGCCCCTTTTCCCACCCGCTACGTATGTGTAACAAGGGCTCGGAATCAAGGGCTTGGAATAGTCTTCAAATTGTAATAATCACCTAGGGCGCCAAGGGGAGCCATCAAGGCCTTGTCCCCTCTCCAGCCAGCCGGGAGATCCAGGGTCTTTTATGTCCGAATAGCCTCGCGTATAGTTACCGACCTTCGTGAATAGTTGCCGACCGGAATCACCGACCCGTTTCGCATCCAGGTCTCGGCTAAGCCATATGTTTGATCAGGCAAACGCGGGTAGAAGCCTCAACGCAGTCTCCTGCTCATATGATTATATGCATAATATGCAGATCGGAACCGGTCTATCGGGTCTGTGTGACAGTATATTTTGGCGCTGGACATTATCCCCATACATTATTCCAATACACGGCCGTGCCTATAGACTCATTTTTGAGCCTAGGTCATTAGCTAATGGCAGAAAGCGCCACTATCGATGGGCGGATACGTTTCATACTACTCTTAATACTGGCGTATTTGAAAACAACGGACACATTTGTCCAGTTAAGTCCCGGAGGTTTCCATACCAACTCTTCAACATTTGTATGCAATACTGAACACCAGGTACGAAGGCGCCTGCTGATTGCGACAAGGGCTTGCACTCAAGCCCTTGGGATGATATTCAGATTGCAAATAATCTTTCAGGGGGTTAACGGGTGGGAAAGGACTTAGTCTCTATTCGGCTGGGTGCAAGATTTACGGATTGTTTGTCCGGATAGCCTCGCTTCTCTCTACCTATTTCGGCTTCGCTGTCTCGGTGTACTATAGGAGATCGGGTGAATACGGGTAGGCTAAAAGCCGAAACCTCGTACAAAGTGTCATACTCCTATAACTCTATGCTTGATATGCAGATCTAGGTCTCAGGCACGTGTGAACCGATATCATTACGCGGTTGCGGCGGTGCTGCCGCTTCCGCCTTGACCGCGTTTTAGCGCTAGCCACCGGCGCTTTATTTTACCATCAGCGCTTGTAGTAGCTAATATTTGTTGAGCTAATCAACATTATTTCTAACTGGGTAGCCTAGTCGCGTGGTTCTTTAATGCAACAGTGTTATGAAAATGAAACAACAGGTCTTCCTGGCTCAAATATGTTGCTATCTATGAACCGCCTATTGACGTGTGCTTGCTACCGCGGAATGCAATATGGCAAGAATCCTAGGCTGCTATATCGCGCTCTATAGTAACTACTTCGCCTTCAGCAATGCTTACAACCACATAGACGCTTAGCCGAACCCTTTGAAATCTTCCATTTGAATCCCCATTATAGTAAACCTACATCTATTATGCGTTTCATGAAGCTGTCCACGCCGTTTGCCGCTTATGTAAAAGTTAGGCTGCTGTATAGCCTGGCGAAAATATATGTATTCAAGATCTGTTGCACATACTAATAGCTTCAGGGCATAACTTTTCCCTTTCACAGCTATATAATGCCAGCTCTTTTGTTAAATCTAGGATTAACTTTGCTCTTTACCTTCTAAGGTTTAAGGGCTTAACATAAATATTCAAAACCTAAGAACTTATCCTCAAAGCTTATATGTGTCCTTATTACACAGCTACCTACTCAAGGAATAAGCCCATTGCTTACCTTACTTAAGGTGATAGCATTATACAGGGTATGTGTTAAGACGAGATCTTTTTTCCAAGGTAGTCTGTTGTAACTCTGTAACGGAGCTCAGTGCGCCGAGCTCGCAAACCGGCAGGTAACTAACGGGGGTTTAAAACCCCGCCAATAACATAACGACTCGACCGCTACCAATGCAACAGTATCTAGTTATCCCTTGCCCTTAAAATAGCTTAAATGTATACTTTTTACACAGTAAGAGGTGGAAGAGATACTTTCCTTACATCCTTACAGCACGGCCGGGAACATCAGGAACCTACTAAATGTGGCCATCGTTGCGGCCCTCCCCGCCATGACGCCAGTGTGTAGTTTTTATTGGTGGAAGCTGTGCTCTGGACTCACACAATAACCAACATGCCTCGCGCATGAGGTTAATGCCAGTCAGGTCGCCCGTGAGGAGTATTTGGAATATATATATAATGAAGGTGCGAAACATCATTTCCCCTCTCAATTATCTTAGTCGTTGATATAACGTTTCCGTAAAATCGGCTCCTCTTGTGTCTATCTTAAAGCCCGTACGTTCTTTGATACAAGCTTCTAGAAGTATGCGTTCCTATTTACTTCCCCTTCTGCCGGTGGCTACCGCATCAGTCGTTCCTCGTCAATATTTCTCATTCGGCAACTATTTTTCCACCGGCCCCACCGCAAGTGGCACGTTCATCGTCGAAGCAACCACCACGCTTGTCTTACCGGCCCTCAACAGCCCTCATAATGGGAATCTTGGGCTTTGGCCCGGCATGGGGATGGACGATGGCGATCTCGTCCAAGGCCTTGCGATTTCCACAGTTGGAATTGGGTGGGTTTCACAATATCAACGACCGCAATGATTTCGAAGTTGACATAGCTACACAGATCCCCGTGCAACTTAGTTGCGAATGAGGTCAAATGGTGCGTCACCGCAAGCACACTAGAGAGTACATTCATCCCTACAATCATCCTTCAAATCTTGCCCATGCTCACCTATCTCTAGATAATCAAGAAGATGGTGCCGTATATAAGGCGAACCCAGGCGACAAAGTGACATATCGTTGTAAGTCGAAGACCTAAATCGTAGGACACTTTATTCCAGGACTAACTTCTACGGAGACAAATACAACCCATCTACCGGGAAGACTGACCAGACGGTGTCCGTGAACAGCAACGTAGTTTCAACTCTCTCTACCTGTAAGTCTTCTCCGTCATAGTGGAACGAGAGCTTTTCTCTGTATGCTGATCGTTACATAGCTAGCGGCCGAGGTGGTCTTGGTTGGGGTACCGCCATGGAATGTCAGCAGGCGAATTGCGGGACCGTTCCTACGCATCACTATTTAGACACCAAGATCACGATGAGCGCCCCGAATCCCAACTACAAAAACACGCTGGGGCTTAATGGTGCTTCTGGCAATTTCGTCACGGCTGATGGCGGAACAACCTGGACAGTTGCTGACATCACTATCAACCAGTATACTTATACTTAGTAAATGGTCCAGCACCTGATGCCGTTATGAAGTTTCAGGGTCGAAACAGGTCCAAGGCTGTGGTACCCTCCATCGCATGGAGTGTCCTCTGGTGTATTTAAATTAGCTTGTTTAAACCGTCACTTAGTTGTTTGCATATGCCTAAATGGCACTCTTTATAGGTATTTGGGCTGTCCAATCATATTACACCAGAAAGATAAGCATTAATGCCAATCTAAACAATATCTCTAAACAACTACTTTTTAAACAGAAAACATCAAGCTTTGAGCGAACTAGTTGTAGTAAGAACAGCATGTGAATAAGCGACTTAATGCAGCATAAAACAAGCAGCATATACGGGATAATTGGTAGATGTCTTTGGGAAACTCCCAGAAGCTTTGGCGCCAGAGTGAACAGATGGACCTGTTTACAGCTAGGGTATAGTTAGGGCTCAATAAATCGATCAATTGATTCCTGAACCTTCCTAAACTCCAAGGAAGGCCTGACATCTATATATACAGAAATACTACTCGTTCCACACCATGGGGTAGCTGGTAATTGGTCACCTGATAGAAACGATGGGCTACCATGAGTTACCGGGAGGACCAATGAAGTACATTTCTTTCCTTGCGAGGGGAAACCTTCAGCGACGTTATTTATCTCATCCCAGCTTCTAATGTTCTATGAGTTGTTTGTGTATCCCCTAGGTATTTTCCTAGTTCTCGGAGCTTATCATACCATGTATCGATCGTTGCAATAAGTTCGAAGATAGTTCTCTTGTAGTCAGACGACACGGAGTCGTTAAGCCACGTAGTTAGATCGGCAACACGCTTTCGATAGATCTCGTAGTCTCTCTTCTTCGCGGTATATCGGTTCCAATCGGCTTAGTAACCTTCTTTGCCTTCTTTCGTTATTTCTAAAAAACTATAAGGCTCGCCGGTTAAGTCGATTTCGTCTTCGGTAACTATAACTAACAACTAAGCTCTTGTTGCCCTATATATTAACCGTTTAAAGTAGTCTTCGTATTCAAGCATCCTCGGTAATACAAGCCATAAAAATCTACGGTCTAGTTAAAAGTATTCCCAAAGGTCTAAGGAGGTAACCTTAGCCGTAAACTCTCTGTTCCAAAGCGTGTAGTCCTCTAGTTTAGCCAGAATAGTTCTCGTATTCGTTAATAAGGTCATTATTGTTAAGTAGGTCGCTTATTCTAGCCCTGAAAGTAGAATTCACGCGTATAAAAGCTTAATTGTTAGATTTAAGCGATTCCTAATTAATTATATTAATTAATTGTATGTTGTGTTCTGTTACATTGCTTGAATTCTCGTGTGTCATACAAATTTGGTGTGAGTGGGTAATTTACTCAATGCGGCTAGTCATTTCAACCCCTTAATTCTGACAGAAACGACGTCCGGGACCACCTCCGGATATACGACAGCACGAGCACCAAAATCAACAATTCACGTCTTCGAACGTCGTGTCACACCGAAACATAGAACAGTAATCCATATAAAGGATTAGTGAAAAGTTCGTTGTTGAGTAGGTTGAATCAACACACGATGACATGCTCCTTAGAACCTTTACAACGCTAAAGTCCTGGAGCGCTTGGCTTCTAGCAACTCCGCCGACGATGCGGCTTAGTCGAGGCTGTACATTCCGTCAACTATAACGCCAATGAGTAAATGTAGTACATTCTCAATAGCTTTGATACAGCACCCCAAATTATAATAAACTCAGGCCCGAGATTCAACTTTTCGCAGCTTTCACATTTGCAGCGTGCGTTTCTCGCTATGAACCCTGAGATGGAACTTTCGCCGTGGTGGAAATAGGACCTTGAAATAACCAGGCGGACTGCAAGTTCAGAATCGGAATGGCGAGAGGCGACCAGGCTCCAATATGCTTCTGTGTCTGCTCACGGGCGCTAGCGCGCGCCTCTCCTGTGTTCGAGCAGATGCTGTACGGCAACTTTACCAAGAAGCAGACGAAGGCGGCGGGGGAATGGGTCGTTGATCTTCCCGAGGATAAGCCCTCTTCTTTCGAACTCCTTGCAACTATATCCCATTGTTACCTTCACCAGGTGCCTCGGACTCTATCTCTAGACCAATTATATGACCTTACGATGCTCACCCACATTTACGACACCACTCGCATCCCCGTTCTCTGGTGTCAGGGCTGGGTTTTCATCGGTTCAGGATAAACATTTGGAGAGCATTTACGACGTGCCCAAACTGCTTTGGGTTAGCTGGGAGCTAGGAAGCATGAATCTTTTCTAGACGACGGCGAGGCAAATTATAATGGAATGCCCTACATCGATGTTCGAGGCGGATTCACCACTCAAGGACGTCCCATCGCCATCAGATTTCATGGGTTTGAGAGACTCATCCCCCCACTTCCGACCTGCACTAATCATTCGCTTAACAACTCGCAGGGCGAATGAAAGAGATATGCACCCAAATGATCGACGCCATACTGGACATATTAAGAGAATTTTCGAGATTTCTGATAGTAGTGGACGAAGGGCCACGATGGTGTCGGCACACGTCATACATGGGACCGCATCGTTGTGAATCGATGATCTGGTTCCATGGCTTTCTGTATGAAGCGGTGGCCTATTCCCGAAGGGGCAGATGTTAGGGAAAGTCTGCTCTCTGGTTACAAAACGCTGACGAATTTGGTTATCCACGACATTGGCCAGACGGGAGAAGTCGACGACGACGACTCCGTATGCAACCCCCGCGACTACATGATTGGTAAGGTGAAGGATGTTTTGACGGGAATAGCTCAACCTATGTTAGAAAGTCATAAGAAGCACCTCCAGCGCCAGATCGGAGGCTCGCATCCTCGGGGTCAGTTCGATTTGCTAAAAAATAAAAATAAAAATACAAGCCCGCTCCTATATTTTTGAGGTTGCTTCCTTGTCGGTATCTGGCATGGTTGGGGATCCTAAATGCGACGTGGTTTTCGTAGCGTCTTCATCGTTAGGGTTGAGGGAGTGAGATGTCAGATTTGCCTGAGTTGGCCTTCGACACTGCCATAAAAGAGGCACAGATCATAAACGGTCTCGTTATTGTAACGGCTCCGGGGCATTGAGGCAAGCCCAATTTCAAGGCATCCTGAACTTTGTTGAAAGTATGGGAGGCCAAGGAGTCGCTACATAATCTTAAAAAGTTATAAGCATTGAGATTAAGCAAGGATAATACTTTTTAAACTGTTAAATCAAAGGGTATTTATTGGTTACATAATAGTTATGTCATACACCTGTTTATCTCTATACACTGTTTCGGCATCGGATACCAGGCGTCCAAATTTAGCAATACGGAAAGCATCGTATGCAGTCCTGACCGACGATGTTTTAGTGTAGTCCACATATTCAAAGAACCCACAGCGTCTGTACACCATGCTCGAATTACGGTCAAGTCGGAGCAATAGCCCGCTAATCAACACACCTCCCTCAGTCGTAAAATAGATGGGACAGAAGAAGTAGTGGTGCTCTCCCAAACGCAACATTTCCAGTTCCTCTATACAATCGAACTGTACTATCGCCCGTGTCTTTTTTATAACTGGTTGGGTATGCTTGTTCATCTGACGTAGATGGGGTTGTTTTCGAAAAGGCAGCTGGCACAAGAATGCCTCGTATTGTAATCTTGCATGCCTCGGTCGTTGTAGGCTGGCCAAACCCATCCACGTCAGACATATTAAAGGGAATCACTTCCGGAAGCGGAACCAATACCTGTTGCCGACGTATATTGCGACCCTGAAGCGAATTCATGACCATCGCGTTCGCATTCAAAGGGAACACATAAATAACCTGACAAGTGATGCTCACCCAAGACCAGATCGGGACATGTCGCGATATTTGGCTGCGTCTGCTCACTTGACAAGCACCTGTCTCTCTAGGATATGCGCTGCCCCACTCAGCCCTCCAAAATAATTGCTCTGCGGCATAAATGGATCAGACGCCAGACTTGTATTGAATTTCGGGACCTAACTTCGCTTGGATCCTTAGATTGTCAACCAAGCCGCCAAGTGCAACCAGCCTATCTCCAGGCTTTGTAAAAGAAGCTCCAGTGAACTTTGTTAGCATAGCTAACCAGTTGCTAATCGCCAATTCCTCGCAATTTATATCGAGTGGATCGGCAAATCGCAGGCTAGACTGGCGGTGGTGTCCCAAATCTGCGTAATTGAACCAATTAGAGATAAATGTTGGAAGCCTTTCCGGATACGATTCGTTACATATAGCCCCGGTGCACGTCCACCAGAATTGGTTCTGTGTACAGTAAAGAGTCGCTGGCGAGAGGTTAACCTCCTGATGAACCCATCCACGTTGAAGGAGTTTTGACCTTATTATCTCGGAATCGAATACATGAGAAGGATGCATAACGACTGGGCCATGGTCTTCAGCGAACGTCCAGGATGGCCGTACTATAGGCAGGAGAACTTCATCGCAGCTTCTGAAAACCCCACCAAAGGAGTTGTCAGAATCAGTTGGGGCGATGTTGAATAGTCCCCCAGTATATATATCTCCCATGCTCTGAACCTCTTGATCCCAGTCCGACTCTGAGTCCTGGAAGATGCAGAGCGAGTCAATCCAGATATGATTTATGCCAACCCATCTAGCTACTTGGATAGCCTCGTAGAATGTTCGCGGCAATGAAGAGAGTTTAATTTCGCTAGAGAGCTGCTTTATATTCTCCCGTCGAAGTTGAAGTGGAGGTGGAGAGCCCCACTTGTGACTGAGGGTTACATAGGGGCCATTTAAACCGCCTTCATCGACAGATCTTAGGTGTATACGATCGGTGTAAGCATTGCTGATATCAATAATTCTAGATGGTAGATTCCGTGGCCTCTGGCGGTAATCGCGACAGTGTTGGTGGGTATCGAGGCACTTTTGAAGCCAATGATGAACAAGAACAGGAGAATTCACAGACTTCGGGCGACAAATAACGGGGACCTCATCTTTGGTAGCTGTGCAGTGGCACATATTAGCTATTGTATATCTCCAACTCGTAGATATTTATTCCTCCTAAGTTTGACTAGACGTAGCCTACAGATAGAGGAAGTGAGAGGAAATATCATGAAATCCTGATCCACAAATTCGATTTGTCCAATCGAGGTCAAATGAGTTTCTTCTCGGAGCCAGGCAACCTTAGCTGAATTAAATTCCCACGTGGTTAGAGGTGTAGAGTTGCTGAAGCCTACAATGCTGTAGCGTCGAGCTAGAATTCTGCAAACTTGGCAACCTTTGTATGCGGCAGTCATGAGCTGTGTGTGAGTGTCATGATGGGCCAGCCGTGGCTCGTCGTAGTTTGCGTAGTGATCGACAGGCTCGCCAGTGAATATCTCACGACATGTATTGCAGAGGTTTATTCCCATGCATAGGATTTTGAAGTCGAGTTTTGCTTCAGCGATCACACGATCAAACTCAACCATTGCCCCTGACATATCGATGAACAAACGAGAAGGCAGAGAGTTGGAAGTGATGATGGCATTAGGATGGTTTAGTCCGATTACACAGGTTTATTTCGCGTGGAGAGAATGTCAGATCGAGGATAGGCGATTTCCAGAACCCGGTAAAATATATCTCTGGTTGAATTTATCGAGTACCACATGTACGGAGGTATGTGTCAAAATTGACTGGTATCCTTGGCAATAGCCTACAGTGCAAATAGCATAAGCAATATAAGTAGGCAGGGTCTGACGGCTTGGCAGGCAGTATTTCGGGCCGCTAACGGTCTGTAAAGTAATAACAGTACAATAGGAGCGTAGGAATAGCATGAAAACAATAAAGGTCGATAATTAAGTAGTAAATCTAAATAACGGAAACAAAAAAATTTGAGCTAGCTAAAGAATTAATAACTCTATATAAGTGTTTGTTTTATTAACTATAGAAGCTAAAGGGCCCTACGAAGGTGCACCCTTCACTACCTAGCTCAAGCTGGGCTGTTGGCGGTCCGAAATACTGCCTGTTAAGTCGTTAGACTGTATATTGCTTATTCTATTTGCACTGTAGGCTATTGCGAGGATACCAGTCAATTTTGATGCAAACCTCCGTAGAGTTACGCTATAGCGCCTCCATGAGGGGTATGACTTATACACTGTGACCCGTACTTTCCCCAACAGGTGCCCCTCGCTTCGGCTAATTCCGAGAATCAATAATTTAACTATATCAGAAAAGGTAATGCGCAAAGAAATAGCAATAGACTGCGTGCTCCCTTCGTATTGTTATCCGCTTATCAAGTCACCCGGAGACTAAGTTTTCGTACAGCAAATATACAATCAATCCCCCAGATAGAAAATATCAGGTGCTATCTCTAATAGGGCTTTGCTAAAGCTTTTTTCTAGATAATCTGATCTAAATTCCGTATGTCCGAGGAAGACATGCAGAATCATGTTATGTCACGGACCAGAACTGCAGCACTGTAACCGCCACACTACCAAAAGTAGAACGTCGCCAAGGTGGGGATACCTTGACGTCTATAGCTACTTATATGCTTACGATTGGGACCGTAACAATTTAGGAGTGGAATGTACCAAAACAAGGATGCCCTGCTTCCGAGGCCTAAACGGATCTGCGTATTTGTCAGGTAGTTTAGCTCCAGAGTGAAGTTGGATCACAGATAGGTCGCTGATAGATAGAAGTATAGGGGTAAGGGCTCAATATTATTGATTCCTGAGTCCTTTCCAACTGGTTGGGAAGGCCTCAGACCTTTATATGACCAGGTCTTATTCTATATCCACCCTAGGGGGTACCTTCTACCCCACTGTGACCTAGGTGCCTGACAGTATTTGTCTTCTCGCGCGGTATGGATTGACGGAAGTGCGCTTATATAGACCTCCGTGATATAAACCATAAAACTCAAATTTACCCTCCAAATGGGACGAGATGGTCCCGGGTATCTTAAATGTGCCTTATCCAGATGATGCTCTCAAATTCCATAGTACATCCCGTTCAGGCTCGCCGAAACTCCGAATAATTGTATAACCCCGAACACCACTCGCTACCCTGGCGAGTTGCAGTTCTTCGTGATCCAGGGGTGGTCGAGAACCCCCTTGAGTGATAGACGGCTTGAAGGGTCTAACACTAGCAACTAGATAGCACGTCAGTATATAGAAAGGGAACGACGGAGGAGACAAAACAATCTTCCTCATAACTTGTTTACGAATGCTTGAGATGTGGCTGGAGGCAGAAGAGGATGACGCTTACCGAGTGAACGAAATCTTTTGCCTCCGAAGAAAGGGAGTCAGGTAATGGCTCCATGTCCAACTCGCGAATCCTCCTGCGGGTCGCGGCCGCCGTGTCCGTGAACGGGGCTCCACCGGTCAAGAATTCGTACGTCAAGACACCGAGAGCCCACAGGTCAACAGCATTAGTATAACTCAGGTGACTAGACGTTAACATCTCGGGAGGTAGATAGTCCAGTGTGCCGCATCTAGTCTCCCGCCTGTCGTCAGGGGCATAGACGCTATAGCCGAAGTCGGCCAGCTTCAGCTCGCCATGGAGCCCCAGGAGGATGTTCTCGGGCTTGATGTCGCGATGCATGATGTGCTTCCTGTGCAGGTATGACAAGGAGATCGCGACTTGGGCGACGTACTTCGCCGCGCACTGCTCCGAAAACTCGCCCTCCCGTTGTAGAACCCCGAATAACTCCCCTCCGATAGCATACTCGAGTATCACTGCAACACTCAGAGTCAGTTATCGTCATCTGGAGCGTGATTTGTGAGGGCTAAGGCAGTTCTAGACACTCTCTTATCTCAAAAGGAAATTGCGTGACCTGAAAGTTACCAAAACAAGAAGAAAATGGTTCTGAGGATTACTTACTGACGATGCGGCTGGAATCGTGAAACCAGCCGTAGAAGTTGAGGATTCCTGGATGTCGGAGCTGGCTGTGAACCTCAATCTCACGTCTGACGTGTCTTTCATTACCGGCACGCGTGATGCTTTCCTTGTTCAATATCTTGAGCGCGCAGATCCGGCCTGACTCTTTGTGCTTGGCGAGGTATACCCGGCCAAACGAGCCCTTGCCCAGCGACTTGGCAATCTCAAACTGCCCGAGGTGTAATTGCGGATGGGCGAGCACAGGCTGAACTGGACTGTTGGCGATATGACTTGATGCGGTTGCTGTTGTTGTTGCTATTGTTGTTGTTACTGTTGTTGTTGTTGTTGCTGATAGGGCGTCAGTTTGTGTATCATCCAGGCGGGCCCGTTTAAGAGGTCGAGGACTGTCGCTATAGATGGAGGCTCTTGCAGCCTCGTTGTCCTTGTCTGTTATCACGGCAGTAGGCATCGTGTTGAGGTATAATTAACAGAGTGTCGCAGCGAGTTGAGAAGTGTAACCATAAGACGAAATGGAGATAGTTGTGCATGCGAGAGGTGGTGAGTATATATTCCAACCTGCGCCTTATTGATATACACAAGCAGAGTTCTGCCGTGCAGAACATCGCCGTGACAACACAATTCCTCTGCAAGGATACCACCACCTAAGCTAAAAAGTTAAATGCATTGAAAAAAAACTTAAAAAAAGGTTCATATCTGCAGGAACTGAACGCCGGCAGGTATCGCCAACTGTTTTGAAAAGGGTGCTTGCGTTCCGTAACAACGAAAGCACGTTTATATAGCCAAGGACTAGCCTGCGAAGGTGATTCAGCCCCTTCTCGGAACAACAGTGTTTATTGTCTTTTGTGTTGACACTCACGAGATCCTGACAGTCGCTAAGTTTCATTGTGTTCAAGGTCTCCATGTGGCATGTTCTATTCCGTACACCAACGGTCGGCTTGAGATATCCTTAGCCAGCAATATAACTAAAATTTGTATGTTTAAAACCTCATCGAAGTCTCGATTATGGAATAGATGCAGACAATCGTTGTTTCGTGAAGGGGTTGGAACATCTTTTCCTCTATCTATATTGTGTTCTGTCTTCTATAGAAATGGTGTTATAACACTATTAGATATAGATAAGCTGCGCTTTCTGTTAGCGTGGGTCTAGTTTAGCATCCGGGCACGAGTTAGCTCAATATCTTGTGTCGGAGGCAGCAGACTTGCCTTTTCCTCCAGTATTACAATGGAGATCTGACATTGCATACGTCAATAGTACTCCATACTGTACGGAATGCCGCCCTTCAGAGCATGCAATATTCCAAGTTGTATAGATTGCTGCATAAATTCTACATGACTGCGGATGCTTTAGTCTCTAATGCAAATTGTCTAGAGTTCATGATTCTTTCATATTTTTTCTCTTTGTTGATAGGCTCTGTATAGTGATTTGCAATGTAGTGTCGATGAGAGTGTGCTGGTAGAATGCGGGCCAGCAAGTGATACCACCTCAACCTTTCCCGAGATGTTTCCAAGCATCGGGAAGCCTATTTTGTGTCGCAACCATTCAAGTTGCTGCCCGCATTAAGACCCCGCGCCGCTAGCATTGCGCTCTAGTTAATAGTAGAGGTAACGTTCCCCGACTGGAACATTAAACTCGACAATCTGGGGCGCAGATGGAACGAAAGAGAGATTTCCACAAAAAATAGGGGCATGTTCTACAATGTTGATCTTTGAGAGGATGCCCAACTTATAATGGGGCAGACCCAATTAACCAAACAACATACGACTGTCCATCATTACCAGCCCAATACGCTGTGCAAGTTGAGTGGTTCTGCCAAGAGCGGCCAAGTACATGTCCGGTGCCACGACAGCGACCATTGCTGGGCTTAGACAGCTTTTTCCTCCAGTGCAACATCTAGCCTGCTATTTATGTCTCATCACAATTCCCACCTCGTATTTATAATGAGCATCCTCGCGGAAGTACACATTCTACTATATTTGAAGCTTCGAACGACTTACCAAGGCTTAGCTTGCCGTATGTCTATCCGAGCCCGTCTTGGAAAGGCGGGATGAGATCATGGTGCATGATAATGTACTACTTATCGGTTGCGATCGATAGGCAAACCTTACATTCTGTTGATTGCCCTAGATGCCTTGTATAGATTAATTACCTACGTACCTAAGTACCTAATGTTTCTTCCACCACTCTTGGTATCAAACCAGATGCAACCAGATTCGCGAGGGCCCAAACTAATATAAATACCCAGGCCAGAGACCTCACGAGATTTTTCTTCGTTTAATCATCGAGCATCTTCATATTCTTATTCATATTCAATCAAGACCCACAAAGCGTACTTTACAAATGCCTTTCACCGAGAAGATTGCCGTGGTAATATGTCTAGCCCTAGCGGGTATGGCACAACCAACTCATTCTATCCATTCGTTTTCTCAACGAGCTCAACTGGATGACACCAATCCAAACACCCTTGTTCAACCCACAATGTACCAAGTGCTTCCGCTCGAGACGAGCCAGTCAGGCCCAGCAGTCTCGCAACTTGAAGTTCAGCGGACTGGTAACGTTTCCACGATAGAGAATATCGCAATCTTCGAAGGCATCCCAGATGATGCGAGTACTTGCCTGCTCGGTTGGGTCCAGGCGGTGAAAGAAGAGCGCGACTTCACCGTCATCGGAAACGGCCTGCTGGCTGCCCAGCAACTGTCGCAGCTCCCAAATGGGGACGTTAGCTGGGATAATATCGTGCCGATCGCAGACAAAGCGGTCCAAGAGGGGTGGCCACTACTTCACCCTGACACAACGGACTGGTCCGTGGTTGACACAGCTGCGAGCCATGTAGCTGGTTATGTGGATTGTCGTACGACCATCTACTTGAAGCTTCAGGTTGACGATCGCGATGGTGATGGCTATGTGTATCTGGGACAGGACGCCCAGAACGGTCTTACGCTTGAGTTCCATTGATACTGGGATAACAAGACGGGACGGTAACAGTTGGCGAGAACAATGTAGGACGATTGGTCTCTTTCCGCGACGCCCTGTATTGGGTATCAAAATAAAGTTTTGCGACACGTAACTTCTGATTGTCTTACAAGTGCGGTTCCGTACCGAAACAACGACCGTGATGTTCCAGTGCAGGTGACGTCTCGCAGCCCCTATCGACGCTGATTGATTGTATACATGTATTAAGCCTAGCAACACTGTCTATTATACCCCATATACACTGTATATACTGTTTACTTAGATATGGCGTAGTGTAGATAGTAACTCTAGCCAAGACGTTAGCAGAGTTAAATTTTCTCCCCCAATTCAGCCTCCATTATCGCTATGGCTTCATCGCGATGTTTCACCATGTCAATATCGAGAATGAAGTCCCATCTCTGCACAAATGCCCCTGAATGCTTCCACTCGACGGCCGTCTTCTCGCCTTTTCCAAGACAGATATTGCCCGTTTTCCGACTCGAGCTAACGATGCGCTGCGTGCGGGGGCGGCGAACTTGGTCGTACGCCTTCAGAGCGACGTTCGCCTGGGTTGGCGACCTTGCGCGACCGAGCAGGGTCGAGAGAATGAGACTGTCTTCGATGGACGTGCCACCACCGGAGGCTTGCCAAGGTGTCATAGCGTGTGCAGCATCGCCTATTACGCACATGGGCCCGGAAACGTAACTCCGGGCGGGCGGGTGTTCCCACAAATACATGCCCTGGTGTTCTGGCTGGTTGCAATAGAGCTAGTGTACGTGCCCTCGTTAATACTAATCACGGTTCGGCGTAATCAAACCATATTAAGCTGAACGGCGTGCCTCGTCTATAGCCTGCGCTAGATGCGGTGTCCAGTCGCGAAACAGGTTTTTGGTCTCGTCTACGGTCACAGTCCGAGACCAGCGATCTAATGACGAGGCTACCGTGTTCTCGTCGCTTGAGACAATCACTACCTGGACTAACTGAACGTCGCTCAATATATTGTGTAGCATGTATGTGTTGTTCCCTACCCACGAATATTCGCGCGCATCTCCAGCGTCCACGAGCCCCTTTCCGATGCTTGATTAAGCCTCGGCGTAAGGCTCTAGCGTCATAACCATCCATACGCCCGTGTTCCTGGGCGAAGCAGCAGGGTCGTGTTCACCTAGAATGAGCTTTCGAACAGTGTTGCGTATGCCGTCGGCTCCGATAAGTATGTCGCAATGGTGAATAGTTCCATCGCTGAAATGAAGGGTAAGGGTGCCATCACTGTTTCGGTCAACACTGCTGAGCTTCTTCGAGGCATGCATGCGCTCCTGTGGCACGTCTGCTAATAGCTCGCGCAAATATTCGGCGCGATGGACGGTGCTCGTGAGACGTTTGCCGCTGTCGGCTGTGCCATCAATCTCGCCAAACACTTCTCTCAGAAAACGTGCACTCAGTGACCAACCGGCACCTCCTAATATCCAGAATAGAGCGAACGATATCGGGTACGGGAGAGTCTACACAACAAATATAGATGAGCTGGTCACGTAAGCTGTGCGCCGTGTCCAGTTGGACGTATTCCTATTCAACACGCGTTAGGAACCCTATACTTTCGTAGGTCATCGACACTTGCTGACGAATATCTCTAAAACATATAAACGATGCTCATGCAACGGCGTCCGGTGGCGTCGGAGCTGCGTCCCCCCTTAAGCTGACAACCCCGTGTTAGCGGCCGCGGAGGGGCTTTCGGTCGAGGCGACGACAGAGGAGTAAGTCCAAAGAAGGTTTGACGCCCAACTCTATTGGGCCTCGGGCCAAAGGACTTTCTACTGGACGAAAGCGCGAAGTGGCTTGACGCTCGAGCAACGTTCGGGACCGTGACTACCTACGTAGCTGGAAATCCGATGGCTTAGAAGCTCTTAAGATGTCCACGCTAACAAACCGACTATAGGAAGAGATAGTCGCTTTAGTCTCTGAGCTGGATAAGGGGCATAGTGGCCCGGCTCTAACCCACATTGAGATTAACATCCCTAGAGTGGACGAGAGCGTTAGATTTATGCTTGAAAAATGTCTAGCTAAAAGACCCTAGATACATGAGCATCTACGTTCCTGAGTCTCTCAGTGGCTCCTACAATGGAGCGTATAGTAGTGTATAGGTAGTATATTCCAGATGGATGGCTGACTACCTACCATGCGTGATATACTCGGCTAAGCTTTATCTCCACACTTGCCGGCCGGGGGGATCGGGATCAAATTTCCCGACTGGACAACTAATGCACATGAGCGGAGCGCATCGCACCATACAATGTACTTAGTGAGGCTTATGGCCCTACAAGGTACACCAAACGGTATCGACGGTGCTGCAGCTGAGTCAGAAGTTGGCTATTTTGGAGGCTGCGGCTGAAGTCTTGCGAAAAACTCCAAACTTTTCTATTAGCAAACCAAGAGACTGGTAAGGTCTAGGCCAATAGCCTATCGTGTCCGCAGCGTTACTTAGGCCCGCACCAGGTTTAGTAACGTCAATAGTCTTAGTGTTCACTGCATGCCCATTCCTCAGTCGAAGTTATCAGCTAAAGTTGTGGAAACCATGTGGAAATAGCCACGACTTGGTTTCCATGCTACATCGTCCTTGCATGGAACTATCAAGTATCCGGAGCGTTGGGTCGGCCCCTAAAGAATTCACAATGGCAAGTAGAGTTACACCTGTGTATATAGAGATATTGGCCCCTGATGATCTTGCCAGTCCTGCTCCCTAATGCTAGACCTTCGTTGCTGCAACCAAGTCGCTCGTTAAGTCCGTGGTTCGCACACACTCATTAATATGACTCGTCAACCAAGTATGAAAGCTTTGGCTTCGGCCATTCTCGCCACTGTCACGGCCTTCGTCGCCGCTACCGACGACTGTTACGTACAGAACTCTCCTAATCTTCTTGTGAACCCTTCGTTCGAAAATGGCGTGGATGGTTGGACTACCAACTTCGTGCGTACTATCAGCACGGACCACGTAACCGATGGTGCTTCTTCGCTGTATGTTTTCAACGAAACATCTGCCACTACAAACCCCAAGAGATGCTGACAGAAGTTATGTAGGAAGACAAGTTCGGTTTATACCAACATCCTGACTCAGACTGTGAACAATCTAGTAGTCGGAACCGAGTATGACTTTTCGATCGATTTCAGCGTCGTCATCACCACCTATCCATTTATCACGGAGAGCTGCACCGTATATTTATACCATGACTCACTCACTTCTCCCAACCTCTTGGCCTCGAATATGGCCACTTACAATATCCACACTAATGATTGGAAAACCCTCGCCGGTAAATATACAGCCACGAGTAGTAGCACGCTGTTTGGACTTTATGCCTACTGCTCGCCGTATAGAATTCCCCAGATTTCTATGTACGTCGATAACGCTATTTTAAGAGGTAAGAGTTATTTCCCTTGAACACTGTCCTTGGGATGAGTTTGGTTGGGACTAAACAGTTGTCAGGCCCTGGGACAACTGTCTGCCCTACTCCGGAACCTGAGCCTACCCCGGAGCCGACTCCTGAGCCAACTCCAGAGCCCACCCCGGAACCCACTCCTGAACCTACTCCTGAACCTAGCCCAGAACCATCGCCAACCCCTTCGGGAGCTCCGTCATCTGCACCACCAAACTCTTTACCAGTGCCACCATCAAGTAACCCAACACCAACACCTTCTTCGGGGCCATCATCCGTGCTGCCTAATTCTTATCCCGTCCCTCCATCAAGTTTCCTAACACCAAGCTCTCCGGCTTCATCTGCACCCGCAAACTCATATCCTGTACCGCCATCAAGCAACCCAACACCTACGCCCTCCTCTGGACCTTCATCCGCCCCGCCTAGCTCTTACCCCGTACCCCCGTCAAGTCTTCCGACGCCGAGCTCCCCAGCTTCATCTGCACCCGCAAACTCGTACCCAGTGCCACCATCAAGCACCCCGACACCAACACCGTCTTCGGGGCCATCATCTGTGCCGCCTAGTTCTTACCCAACCCCCCCGTCGAGTTTTCCGGTGCCGAGCTCCCCAGCTTCGTCTGCACCCGCAAACTCATACCCAGTGCCACCATCGAGCACCCCAACACCAACACCATCTTCAGCGCCGTCATCAGCCCCGCTGAGCTCTTACCCCGTACCACCGTCGAGCTATCCAGTACCCAGCTCTTCAGGCCCGTCCGCACCTGTCAACTCTTACCCTGTCCCGCCGTCATCCAGCTACCCTGTTTCGAGCTACCCGGTGCCTTCAAACACACCATCTGCTAGCCCCTCAACGGGTCCTTCTTCTCCCTCTCCTGTGAACTCATACCCCGTACCACCATCCAGCTATCCCGGTTCAAGTTATCCAGCGCCTTCAAATACGCCATCTGCGACTCCCTCATCAGGCCCTTCGTCTCCCCCGGCCAACGCCTATCCAGTACCACCCTCCAGCTATCTTGGTTCAAGCTATCCTGCGCCTTCCAGCACGCCAGCAGCTAGCCCCTCATCGGGTCCTTCTTCTCCTATCAACTCGTACCCCGTACCTCCGTCCAGTTATCCCATCTCCAGCTACCCGGCTCCTTCAAATACGCCATCGGCTACGCCTTCATCAGGTCCTTCTGTTACTCCGTCATCGGGTTCGTCATCGGGTCCTTCGTCAGGACCTTCTTCCAACCCATCCAGTTATCCTATTTCAAGTTATCCGGCACCTTCAGACACACCATCGGCAACACCTTCATCAGGCCCTTCCGCCACTCCGTCGTCGGGACCTTCGTCGGGACCTTCGTCGGGACCTTCGTCCAGTCCCTCAGCTGGTACATCTGGCTACCCAGGAAGCTCGCTGCCGGTAATCCCATCTAGCTACCCCTCCTCCAGCTACCCCGTTCCCTCAAGTACACCATCAGCTACGCCTTCATCAGGTCCTGCTGTCACACCGTCGTCGGGTCCTTCGTCAGGACCCTCGGCCGGCCCATCCAGCTATCCTATTTCGAGTCATCCGGTACCTTCGGATACGCCCTCGGCGACACCTCCATCAGGTTCCTCGGTCACTCCTTCGTCAGGGCCTTCATCCAGTTCCCCAGCCGGTGCATCAAACTATCCGGGAAGCTCGCTGCCAGGTCCTTCGTCTAGCTACCCCGCCTCCAGCTACCCTGCTCCCTTGAGCACTCCTTCTGCGACGCCTTCAACCGGGCCATCATCTTACCCTTCGTCTGCGCCAACGGGCTGGTCCATTTCGTATCCCTCTGGCAATCCTCAGCCAACCCCTTCCGCTACACCTTCGTCAGGGGCAGCGGGATCGTACACTTCGTACCCCATTGACAATCCTCACTCAAACACCCCGTACCCGGCTCCGACCAGACGGCCTTGCTTGAGTAAGAGGCGCCAACAGGCTATGCAACAGAGGAAGAAGTGATGTGCCTAATAAGTTGAAACTGTCAGTCATTGTTAGCATAAGAAGAGAGAAACGAAATTAGGAGTTGTTAACTAAACAGTAATGGTGATTATAAATCCTCGTAAATGTTGTTTGTCCGTCATACATGTATATACAATACCTGTATAATCGATAATAGCGCCAGAAAAGGGCGGCAATGTACCTCTGGCTAGACAATTGGGCATATAGGATATGGAGAGTGGGACAATAATTTACAGGCGCTCCAAATCATTAATGGAAATGTACCCTTCATTGTCGTATTGATTGCTGTTTCTTTGGTGGGGTATTACCCCTCCTTGTCCCAAGATACCCGGCATCAAGCATCGTGCACTCCACTCCCAGCCAGGAACCCCGGCCGACTGCAAGGGCAGCACATCTCAACCAAACCCTTCGATTCTACGGTCCTCGTGGCGTAATGCAAGGCAAAATGCAATGCAACCACGGCCCGCAAGATTAATTATATACGGCCGAATTCCCAAATGCCGGCTTACAAAGCTCTTACTACCGAGCCGATGTCAGCGCTGATTGAGGTCCGACCTCTTTGACAAATGAAATGAAATACATCCACATAAATGGCATCAATTGTCGTTAGCAACTGTATCTCCACACAACCCAAATACCCGTTTTAGCAGAAATTCAACATTTAGTTCTTCATGGACACTTGGACAACCAGGACGGCCTTGCTAGGGCCACTCTCTTTCATGAAGCGCTTGCTTGTCCCAGTTCTGTCCTTCATATTTATATGCCACAATAACCTAGCGATTGGTGCCAATGGCAATCAAACCAACAGCTATCGTCGAGTAAAGGGTCCACTTCAGGGGAATTTGATACTCAGTAATGGAAATATCCATACGATGAACGAGGGAGGGGAGGTGGCGTCGGTGATTGGGATCAAGGATGGCGTCATAGTCTACGTCGGAGAAAGCCAGACGGACGCCCTGGGAAAATTCGAGGATCCCCCGAGCATCGTGGACCTGCAGGGTCATGTTACGGTTCCTGGGTTGATCGATTGTCATAACCACATCGTTTTGCTGGGGAATAGACCGGGGTACCATACGCCTTTGGAGAATGCCTACTCTGTCGCTGATGTGCAGAACACATACCGATCACGCGCCGATGGTGTACCTTCAAGTAGCTTCATAACGACTATTGGCGGGTTCCACCCCAATCAATTCGACGAGAGGCGGCTCCCAACGCTTGATGAACTCGATGAAGCTGTACCGAACAATCCCGTGTTCGTGTCCTACAGCTTTGCAGGACCAGCGACAACTAATAGTCTTGGGAAGGCTTTCTTTGAGTCATTAGATGAGCCGCCCCTGATCGGGGCAAATGGTTTGATTTCCTCTGGGGAAAACAACGGCAAAGCACTACTCGCCCTCCGGAAACAGCTCACATTCGAGGAGCGAAAGCGTGGTGTTCGCGATGCGATGGAATATGCAGTGTCTGTAGGTGTCACAACTCATATCGATCAAGGCGGGTTCCCAGCAACCGGCACACCGTCCGATGGCGCAGCTCATGAAGATCTCTATTCAATGCATCTCCCCTGGCTGTCAGTTTACGACGATGAAGCGGGTAGTATACGACTTCGGATCAATTTCTTACACATGGACGACAGTCTCGAAGTCCAAACTGTGCAGCAACGGCTCCTCAACACCTTCAAGTTCTTCGGCAACGACATGGTGCGAACGGGCGGGATTGGGGAGTTCATAACGACGGACTACGCCGGCGGCCCGTTCTTCAACGAGGCGGCTCAGCGCATAGCCAAGGCTGGCTGGCGCCTTGAGGTGCATTCCCTGACGAATGCCGATTTCCAGACGCAGATACAAGCATTCGAGTCAATCAACGCGAACAACAGCGTGGAAGACTTGAGATGGGTGGTTGCCCATGTGCCTCTCATTACCCCTGAGTATCTCCAACGACTTAAGAAAATAGGAGGTGGGGTTAATCTCTCAGGTTGGCAGTATTTGGCCGGCACAGGGCCGCGAGCGGGACCTCCCTTCAAAGACATTCTGGCCAGCGGCATCCCCGCCGGGATTGGAGCCGATGGCATGCAGATTGCGCCGCTGAATCCATGGATTCATGCTTATTATGCGACTACGGGAAAGAATGCCCTAGGTCAGCAGATAAACCCGGGCCAGCAGATCAGCCGGCAGGAGCTGCTGCATCTGTACACACGCGCGAACCAGTGGTTTCTTGGGGGCTCAGATGAGCAGTCCCTTGGGTCGCTTGAGGTTGGACGGCTTGGAGACGTCGTTGTTCTGAGTAAGGATTATTTCGCCGTTCCTGATGAAGAATTGAAGGAGCTGCGGTCTATCTTGACGGTTATAGGGGGAAGTATCGTTTATGATGATAGCAGCTTAGGATCCTAGTAAGAATTATCAGCCCGCGACACGGTGCAAGACCTGACATTGGCAGTTATGTTTGAAGCCAGCTTCGAATTGCGCTTGTATGAGAGTGAAACAAAGTTGAGAAAGGAAATCAGTTTGAAAAATGTACTACTCTCGTGCTCCTTAGGGCTAGGGTTAACATATTGTGCGCCCCTAACTGGCGACACTAGTTGAAAACTGGTTTCCTATATGTGTATCTATCCAACATCTCGCAGCGTGTTCTGGTCGAGATAGCGTTTGACCATTACGCGAACTGAATTGATTGATATCTTCGTCGTTTGTGACATTGATTACCATCAGAATGTGTTGCTGGTACTGATATGAATAGCCTATCTCAGTAGCCTGGGTCACAGAGATCCGACACGTAATACAGCTTCCCGATCAAACTTCCTTTCTCTATATTGGTTAACCCCAATCCACGAAATACAGCGATATTCATTGTCATATTGATTTCTTTTAGTTTTTAGCATTGTTTGGCAAAGTCAGCGTAGCGCAATTAAAAACAGAAGCAAACAATATTTTGCTTGCCAGTATCACCGTTCTATATTGGAGAATGAGACAAGCCTATTTTCGTTTCTGTATGACCCCCAACTAGCACTCATTCAATTCCTAGCTTCTCTTTCTTTAGTTCTCAGCTGGGTTGCAATACCAGCTGCGGATACTCGATCGATTGTTGGAAGCGGTGGGCTGCCCATTAGCTACAATCGCGAGATAGCCCATATCCCTGTCCTAACACGGAGGCTGACTATCACAGGCCTCGACCGCACAACACCTAGAAGTACACAAGAGCCTTCTATATATAGCTATGCAGCTAACACATGAGAGAGGTCGATTTATCATGCAGTGGATTTTCTTGCGGGCGAGTGTCTTCCCGATTTTACTCTGGGCTCATATACGGAGTTCTGTAAAAGTTTTAACTTGGAGCCGGGAGGATGTTATTCTCCGGTAACAAAACAGCCGCAGAAGAGTGCTATGCACTACTTGTTAGCAGCGAAAGCCTTTTCCTAGGATTCAATTCAGCATTCTTGATATACTAGACAAGCTCCGCCATTCTCTTAATGCTTCAGCTATTCGACGATTTCGTCCCGCTAAGCTTGGTCCTTAATTAGCAAAGGCATAGAGGCGAGCCCTGCCAACAAATACAATCGGACGCGACACCGTTTTAAGGACCTAGTATCTCTCACGAACCTGATACCCTGGGCCCAGCAACACGGAAAATTGAACATCTGTGTACACGCTGCTGGAGGCTCAACTAAGTGGAAGCAGCGAAGAGGTACACAAAAAATGCCGAGCATACAGGTCTGTGACATCAGCGACCCAGATGTCTTGGCTACCGTAATATTTATCCCGACCTCGCTCTCATCAGGCAAATAGTTGAAGTATGGTCGGACAACAACTTTTGTGTCCTTGGTAGGGTCAAGGTTCGGCTTACGCCCAAGAACAACGACCAGAAATTGTAAGCACCACAAGCATCCTATGCTACAAAGCAGAGCGTAAAAAGGAATCCCAGCCTTCGGCTTGCCGATGTTGCCCTGAGCGCCTTTCCAGCCAATGGTACAACCGAGCAATCCCTTTCATTATATCCAACAGTTCGGCTTAACGACTTTAGCTTACCCATAGAGGTAAGTGTTACACTTTCTTCTTATAGGATAATCGACCAAACCTGAACAATCTAGGGGTGATTGGACGCGCTGAAGAGTCCAAATCGACGGAGAAGCGCGAATCGTAACCGAAAAGCTTAACACAAGAGAAGCGAACGCAGTCTTCTTAGGTAATGAAGGAAGAGCCGTCACAATCGTTTGGCTCGCCAAAGGTGGCAGGACACTGTATAATTCACACATTACGTTTCATGATGATCCAGGAGATTTAGAAGATGCCCCTAATCCGAGACATCGTATCTTTGTTGCTGATCTTCGTGTGGTTCTTGATCTTGCATACAAACTGTTGAAGAGTTGGTATGGAAGCCTCCAAGACTGGAAGTTGTGAGATTGCGGCACTCTGAAAGAAATGGTGAAGCAAGTTCTTAGTTAATCCTCCAAGCGATTCCGCCACCATCGAAGACGCATAGAAGAGGCCAGTGCCAAAGTCACAGCTCAATGCAGAGGTCTCCTCGAGAGGCGGGCCGGAAGCATCAAGTTTTACCCATCGCTCGATCCCCGACTTCCTCCAGGGATCTTTAGTCGGAAAAGTCTCCCACCAGGTTCCAAACGACGGCAAGAGCTCTGAGGCACTTGCGTGGACGACTCTTGTCGGTCTTAGGTTTCGAGTAGAAGTCTTAGAAGCCACAGAGGATTGGTCAGAGAGTTCAAAAAAAAATTGCGCTTAGACTTCACATGTCAATTTTGGACACACGAAGAGTTTTAAATTTCAAACCCGGGGCATATTGATAGAATTACCATACTATTACTTTGGTTCCGACTGACTCGTCTTGATGAAGTCGGGCTAATCATGCTGCATTTGCGACATATCGAGCCAGTCATCCTGAACAGAGCAGTTAGAAAGTCAAGCCTAAATGAACTCGAAGAACGCCATGACTATGGATACTGTGAAATCAACCTTATTGTTGGAATGTGCCTTTTGGGACTTCATGAGTTTATCGTCTGGGGCCATCAAAGTAGCTCAGGTTCCTTGAGGAACGGGGTGGATTGGTTTTTAGTACATTGTGTGCGCCAGATGTTATCAGTGTTGGCCTACATAAAGAATTTTTGACGGACTGGCACTGGCACTCTTGGAGTTACACTAGATCATTTATAAACTATCTTCTCTAAGAGCGGATTTCTATCATTAAAGAGGTGAGTTTTCTGGCCTCTGAATTCGAAGGATCCTTGCCCAAATTGCGTGAGGCAGGAGGATAACAAGCTTCTGAAGAGAGCAAAAACAACGAACATTGGGTGTAAGACGATTTGCGTTCAACATCCCAGCCCCCGCTCGCACGGGTCTCCAAAATTCCTTTACGGACCCTTTTTGAACGTGAGGCGTTGTGTGAAGAATGGACGCATCTCCGGCTCAATTTCGTGCCATCTCCATATTGGACAAGCTTCGAAGCGTGACTGCAACAAGGTGCGGGTGCCCCGGTGACCTTGGTACTGGAAGATAGAGAATGGGACCAGAATGAAGACTCCGAGTTCTCAGATATGAGAGCATATAGGGCCAGCCTCGCCATCAAGGACGAGAGACGGAACACGCTTGTGAAACTCCGAGGATGACTGAGTGATTCTCTCGGGGTTATACTGTTGTTCAGAGGGTTGCTAAATTCTTCTGGAAGCTCGATTACGTTGACAGATTATCTACGGTTACGGAACACTCATAACCTAGAAACACTGATACATCTCGTTGAGAAAAATAGACAGGGGAAAACCGAGTCTACAAGGGCTAACTTTGGTGGCCCGGCTAGCGAAAACACTTCGCTGACAACATAAGCCTTGAGGGACGAGGACCAACCAAATGCTAATAATGTTCTCGCCCGCACTGGACAGTTAGACGGACTTTTATTACCGCCTCGCAGCCTATTCGAGTATTAGTTGGCCTTGGGTAAGCCGCCCTCTAATACTCAAGAGAAAAACGCGTTGCTAACAAGTGGCAGTTGTTGTGCTGAGTCTGATTTTGGCTTGCAATCTGGGTCGATTTGAATCACGTCAATCTATCAATGTCTACATACAACCAGGGTGCTCGCTATGTTGTGTGGAAGTTTCAAGTAAACCCAGCTTTTATGCCGTCAGCTAAGGCAGAACTGAGCAAAAGCTCTCTAATTGTTACATGCAGTTGGGGATAACATTCCAGTATGACATTTTAATTGAGGCCTTGGATTTCCTTCGTTTTCTAGGTTCCTAAGCTCCTGCAGCTATCCACGGAGTCGTAGTGGTGAACATGCTGTAGAGGTGAGACATTTCAAGATCGTTTTTGGCCACCTACTCCGGGTAAGGAAATCATGTAATTCTGTCTATATTGCGATGCTATAACTAAAATATTGGTCGGCGACGATCACAGCTATCTGCACAAAGGCTTTCTTCCCGCAGGTGCTGGTCAGGGGAAGTCTGACCAGCACCTGCGGGAAGAGAGCGGACGGGTTCTTGAAACTCACCGTGGTATTCCCGCAAACAACGGGTTGGTCGATCTAGAACGAATTCCCACATTTATGGTTGCATTGAGACAGGCCGCGTCCGATGATTTCTGCAGTGCTCTAAATCCCGATATCCGATCTTTGAAACTGACTCAGCTGACGAGTGGATACACATCGATGATGTTCGGGAATACCTATCGGCTCGGGGGGTTTAACGACCTCGTTTTAAAGAAAAGAAGTCCGAGAACACTTGAGACTTGAAGCCTGTGAAGTCCAGTTCTACTTAAGCTCATACGACTTGGCTGGGTTCCAGCTGACTGAAGCAGGTGTCCAACAGATTTCGAGACGTCTCCGGAAGCAGTTAAAACTAGGTTTCTCACGGTCCGATCGTCGTAATTCTGGGGAGTCGCCTGCTCGCCTGAATCAGCCCACAGTAAGCTGAGTCTACAGTAGTATACTTCGGTTACCAAGCGATCAACTGATCAATCGATGGAAGTGCAACAAGCTGGGATGCTGAGGTCAGCCAGGTCAGATTTACGGACCTGCATTTTTGGTATTCGGACATGAAACTCAATATAGTTAGATTTGTATGGGCCAAAGCGCAGGACCCATGGACATCCAAAACGACAGTCCAGCACGGTCGGTCGGTCGGTCGCAAATAAAGGTAATCAGTATGTACAATAAATTAGCCGTAGTTGCTACTAAAATAGAAGCATCAGCAGATCCAGAAGCAGTCAATTCAATAGCGCAGGTGAATGGAGTAGCTTATGTACTTAAGCTGTAGCGGTGGGAGTGTAGTACCTACTTTGTTGTATTAGGTAGATGGGTGGCTAAAGATGCATAGAAAGGATACAATAGAGCGCTAGAGGTTAGTAGTGTTAGCGCTGTTTGCCGCTAGAACCTACGGTAGTATTAGGCTCTACCACATCGCCCGCGGGCTTAACCATGATTTTTATTGGGCATTAGGGTGTGACTGGGATATGCTCCTTTGGCCCATAGGAATCTGACCAAATTAGAAGCAGGTAGATGTTTTACTAGGGTATTACTTAGCTCGTGAAACTTAAATCTAGATAGCCCTATTGAAGCTAGTTTCACGTCGGGCCGGATACCTAGCAGAAATGCATGTCCGTATATGTAAGTCTGACCTATTCCTCGGAAAGCGGAATGTAATATAGGTCCAATCATGTTCCACTAGCGGGCACTGAAGCCAAACGTGCTAATGCGACATCGTTACAAATCCTAGACCAGTTTACTACTGACGAGTAAATCTCCACCAATACCGCAGTCGTAGCACGGCTAGGGTCCCTGCTCTTCGGCATCCTGATCGGATACGGCCTCGCGTGGCTGTGGCGTCGGGGACTGTTCCACGCAGGGACGGGGGGAGAAGACGGTAAGGAGTGAAGCGGTGAAAAATACGAGTACCTACAGTACGTAGATTTGACCAATCGTAACGTGATGTCCGCAAACCTGGGATCTGGCCTGCCGTTGCGGACGGTTTCGATGCTCTCCAGGTACAGCGGATCACTGCACTGCACAAGCGCGGAGTCCCTGCATCCAGCTCGCAAAGTTGGGTCAACCTTGGGCATCTTCGGTGATAGGACAGAGACCGGGCCTGTCCGAAGCTGTGTAGCAATACACTAGTGTCCCGGAAGACAAGTGTGCTTTAGTTACAAGGCCTATAAGTTCCATCCTTCACCCCACAGGCCCCAGGTTAAAGTTAAAAGAGTATACAGATACGTTTATCTTGTATAACGCTTTATAGCGTCCTAAGGATATTATAGCGGTAAAAATAAGACCTTGACTTTCTATTAAATCTATGTTTATATTTATATGTTAATTTATTATTTTTAAAACGTTTATATATATGTGTTAACGTAGCTGATTTACCATTTGAGAATTGATGTATATATACTTGTGTGGGAAGGATGATTGCTAATCAAGACTAGGTTAGTTTGGTGTCTGAAGTAGATAGCTTAAACGTGATGTTCGCAAATCTGACCTGCTGCAAACTTCGCAAGCAACACCCCACAATGAACCTGGCCACACCGATTGGGGACGCTTCATACTCATAATTGATTTATAAGAGTGATTCCCTGAAGAGTTTGATATTAGTGTAGGTATAGATTTTACATAGCACGGCTTAGGCTATCCTGTACTATACAGTCGATGCTAGGTAACATTTAGTTACATAAGCTTGGAGCTGATATGACCGCAAAGGGCGCTGAACCGCCTGTCCTCCTGGCAAATGGTTTGCAGCCACTGTCCTGTTTGCGGTGTGCACGCCACAAAGTGCGTTGTGACAGATTGGATCCCTGTTCAAAATGCATCAAGAACGATGTCCCGTGCGAGTTTCCGCCCCCGAAGACTGGGAAGCGCAAGAGGCGCAAGATGCCGTTGGCATCTTCGACACCCCCGTCATCGAGTGACAAGTTGAGCGCCAGACTTGATCGATATGAAGAAGTTCTCCGAAGCTTGGGTGTAGACATCGAATCCGTGGACGTCTCGAACTCACCGCAGCTACGAAGCGCTGCCGCCTCATCTCAGGGCGAAATAGAATCACACGATATACATGATCTCAGGCAGAAAAGTCCGAATGAGGATGAGAGCGGCTGTCCGATCATGGGTGGAACGGGAAGTCGTCATGTCGATGGTGAGTCATGGACCAAGATAGGGGGAAATGTGAGTAACCATCGGATAATTACTGCCGCGAAAGACTCTATTTGAAGACTAATATAGACTAGTTCAACACAGGGAGTTTGACGCCGACGTCTTTGAATGATAGGAACGAGGATAGTATACCCAGATCGTTTGAGCATACTACCAAGGCGAGCAAACTTGTCTTAGGAGCCACGCCTGGGGCAGCCAGGATAGAAGCTCTTTATCCACCGCAATTGCATTTTTCCAAATTGTGGCAAGTGTATCTTCACAACGTCCAGCCACTCACTATGGTCCTACATGCTCCGTCCGCTAGCTTGCAATTGGCCGAGGCTGTCAAAGGCCATGGCCACACTTCAGCAGAAACGGAGGCCTTGCTATTTGCGGTCATGGCATGTGCCGTCATATCTCTCAGCGACGCTGATTGCATGCGAAGACTCGGTGCGAGAAAGACGTCGCTTTTCTCAAAGTATCGCTTGGGCTGCGAGCTGGCTCTCGCAAACGCAAGGTTTCTCATGTCTTCTGATTTCACCGTATTACAGGCCTACACAATTTATCTCGTAAGTCCTCTCTCGAGATGTGTCTTCCCTGTTGTTGCTAAGTGTCGCGTCAGTTCGCCATTCGTCTCAGCGTTGGACCTCATGAGCTGTGGAATCTCACAGGTATCGCTAAGAGAAATGCGCAACGGCTGGGACTACATCAGGGGAACCTCGTATTAGGCATTACCCCGTTCGAGGCGGAAATGCGACGCAGGCTATGGTATCAGATATCTATGCACGACGCGCTGGCAGCGAAGGTTGCGGGTGTACAATGGCTTGAGCCGAGCTGCGAAATCGCCGCTCCAGGCAACTTGAACGACAGTGACCTGTCGCCGACCATGAAAGAAATGCCGAAGGAGCGCAATGGTGCTAGCGACATGATGTTTTGCAACTTGCGCTTCAAAATCCTGGCGCTCACAGGCGAAATCAGTGGCGAAGAAAAGTTATTGCGACTGTCAAGAGAGAAGAAGACCTCTACGGCACATCATAACTGCCGTACGAATTTGGGGAATGCGATCGAAAAGGCAGAGAAAGAAATCGAGCTAGACATTCTTCGCTATTGCGATATATTAGACCCGGTGCATATGCTGACAACCATCGTGGCTCGGCTGACGATGTGCAAGCTTCGCTTTATGATCCTTTCAATTCAAAACGAAGGAGATACAAATAATGTTCCGGCAGACCATCGGGAGTCTATGTTTTCGACTGCACTCAGAGTGCTCGAATATGAGAACAACATGTATGGTCAGCCGGCCACCAGGGGATTCCATTGGTATACAGATCCGGATTTCCCTTCGTCCTGCTTGATACACATTCTTGAAGCCCTGATCAGAACACGCTCCCAGGGCGAGAAAGCCGAGAAGGCTTGGGAACAGATCCGGATGTTTTACGAGTCCCGACCGGCCCTCTATAATACTCAAACACAGAGGTCTCCCCATGCAAGGATCAACAAATTGACACTCGACGCATGGCGAGCGAAAGAACCTCGTATTTTGGCATACGGTCATACACAAGATACTCCCACATACGTGACAATTTTGCGCGAACAAGAGCAACAAGAGGCAAGCAGTCAGCAAATATCCATTCCACCACTCCATCCTAGCCTCAAATCGCCACCGGCGTCAGAAGACCATCCAAATGGCGCGATACGACAACTGGACAATCTCGAGCATGAAATAAGCAATTGGGTAGATGGGCATGACTTTGATAATATTCCCTCCAATCCTGGATGCACAGACATGATGTTTTTCGATCCTATGCCCGGCCTTGATCATGACTTGCCTATGTCTTCGCACAGCTATAATGACCCTGGTGGAGCTCAAAATCTACTTCCGCCGCTGGGATGGACTGAACAAACCGGCAGTAAATGGTAATGGAATAGGGGAACAGAGCAGCTCTGTTGTAGATAGATGAGATAGAATAGAGTTGGCCCCAAAGCTAAGGATATACGAAGAACTTCCCAAAATATTGATACCGCTAGGTATATACCTGTTTTACCAAATATCATGGCGATTTTTGATTTATGATCAATAAGATGCCGAGATGTGTGAAGACCAGGTGGCTGGTAGTTTGGGTGGCTCATGTCCCAAGATGAGTTCATGCCGGTAACGACCTAGACCTACTCAAGGTACCTACGGGACAGCAGCGATCGCCCTAGCGCTAGTGTATTTAAGTAGAGTCATGCCATGCTGGAGGCATAGTGTCACATAGTGATTGGGAGTTGGGCAGATAGAACCACGAGCGGCCTTCTTCCTATGCTTCATCGACGGCTTTATCGGGGATGACTGCATTGCATACAAAAGATTGAGTGATATTATTATAGAGCCATCTGGAGCTACACGGCCAGCCCCAGGTTTTGCATCTCCACCAAACCCTTATAAATCCCCCCTTTCTTCATCAACTCGGCATGGTTTCCGATCTCTACCAACCTCCCTTTCTCTAGTACATAGATGACATCCGCGTGCTGGATTGAACTCAGTCTATGTGCCACAGCAATCGTGGTCCTCTGCTCCGCAGCTTTGTTCAGCGCTTTCTGTACCATTTCTTCGGATCCCGAATCCAGTGCTGCGGTCGCCTCGTCTAGGAGTAGGATCTTGGTGTTGCGAAGGAGAGCGCGCGCGATTGCTATACGCTGCCTTTGCCCGCCGCTTAGCATCAGTCCCCTTGACCCTATCTCTGTGTCAAACCCCTGCCTACATGTTCATGTTAGTAGGGTATTAGCATGCAACAGTTTCGGGACGAGAGCTTACGGTAACGATACGATGACATCATGGATGTTGGCATCTTTGCAGGCTTGTATGATATCCTCCTCAGACACCTCATCTGAAGATCCCAAGACGAGGTTCTCTCTGATGGTGCCCGAGTACAGCGTCGGTTCCTGGCCAACCAGGGAGATAAGACTGCGATAGCTATTTACGTCCAGCTTCGAAATGTCTCGACCATCGACAAAGATTTGACCTGAGGTCGGATCGAAAAACCGTTCAAGCAATCCGATGAGCGTGCTCTTTCCACAGCCGCTTGGTCCAACTAGTGCGATGAATTGGCCGGGGTTGATGCTCATGCTGAAATTATCGATGACGACCGTATCTTTTCTGGACGCGTAACTAAAGCTTACATTGCGTAGCTCGATCTCACCCCGGCTGTCCTCCTTTGCGGCTTTAGGTCCTGTCGTGTCCCAGGTGTCAATTCCCGGGCGGCGGTTGAAGAGGGCATTGAGCTCTCGGGCTGCTTCGAAGGCTCTGCTCATTCCTGGAGCATAGGAGAAGACTATGCCGGCGGTCTGGGCTCCTGATATGAGAGCAGCGAAGCAGATGAAAAATTGGGTGACGTTGTACTCGCCTGATACGATCAGCTGACCACCATACCAGAACACTAGAGCGATAGCTAGAAATGTGATGGATTGGGATGCGGCATACATTGCCGAGGCTTGTAGGATGGATTTGATCGATTCCTTGGACCGTTGGGATAAAATCTCGTTGTAGTGGCTCAGGACCCGAGTCTCCATATTCAGGGAGGCTACTGTTCTTATGGCTGAAGCAGCCTCACTGGCATAGGCAGCAGAATCCTGGTGCGTCTTCTTCATCTTTTCGGCAAATAATGTCAGCATCGCTAGGCGAATCCAACCAAATCCCGCAACAAACGGTATAGTTGCGGTGCAGACGAGAGCCAATTTCCATCCTATAATCAACGAGAGGACGATTCCACCAAGAATTGTTGCGACGAAGGTAAAGATGCCCCCTAGCACTGGTCCACTCACTCCGTTCAGATCATTTGGCGCTGATGTCAAGAGAGAAGTTAGAGCCCCTATGGAGTTCTGCTCCATATCAAAGAACGCAATTTCTTGACGAAGCACAGAGCGGAAACTTTGCTCTCGTAGGCGATGTGTGAGCTTTTCCGTTGCGTAGGAAAAGCTGAAACCTTGTGCGATGAAGATTGCGAATACAGCAATTCCAAACACCAAGTATATCAATGCCCAGAAATCCACCCTATTGCGCAATACACTTGTGGGAGTTAAAGATAAAGCATTGATCAATTCGGCATAGATAACGGATTGGCTACCAGCTTGTCAGCTCGCTTTCGTCACTTCCTTCCGTTGGGCACTTTGACTTACGCAGGAACACTCAACCCCGCAAGGATAGCAAGAAATGCTCCGCTGAGGATAACAAGAGTCTCCGGTCGACTATGATTTCGAATGAGTCTCGCTGTAGTTGATAGCTTATTCCACGAAGATAACTTCATCTCAGTTGACTCCAACGGGGCAGAGGCATCTGATCTTCGCACGTGACTACTCATTGTCTCTTCTGCCTTCTCATCCGACAGTTGATATTGCAAGTCGCTTATTTCTTTTGAAGACTCATCAGCACCAGACTCTATGCCATCCGGATCATTGCCTTTTTCCTTTTCCCCGCCTTCCTTGGAAATCTGTTGCTTTTCGACTAATTCCGCATAGTGACCATGTTTGGCAATCAGCTCATCATGTGTTCCTTGTTCGACAATAACACCATCTGCCATTACCACAATATTGTCGGCATCTCGAACAGTAGATAGTCTGTGAGCTATGACGATGGTGGTCCGGCCTTCCGCGGCTGCAGATAGGGCTTTCTGGACTAATCGCTCCGCTCCTACGTCGAGCGCCGATGTCGCTTCGTCCAGGAGCAGGATCTGCGGGTTCTTAATCAATGCACGGGCAATACAAATGCGTTGCCTTTGACCTCCGGACAATTGAGTGCCTTTCTCGCCGACTAAAGTCTGATAGCCTCGAGGTAAGCTGGAAATGAAACCATGAGCATTGGCTTTTATCGCCGCTGCTTCCACGAGCGCTTGCAGCTTAGCACTCTGTGCCGACGCGTCCTTCTCTTCGAGCCCAAATGTAATGTTTTCAAATATTGTCGTATTGAATAGCGTTGGTTCTTGTCCGACTAAGGATATTTGGCTACGTAGCCAGTTGATGTTGAGTGTTTGAATGTTGTGGTTGCCCAGACATATTTCACCCGCTGTCGGCTGATAGAATCTTTCGATAAGCCCAACAATGGTGCTTTTGCCACAGCCGGATGCACCAACGATTGCTGTCGTCTTGGATGCTGGAAATACCAGGTCAAGTTCCTTTAAGACCGTAACCTCACGTCGGGATGGGTAAACAAGCCGAACGCCCCGGAACGTAATGTCGACGTTGCCACTGTCGAGTTTTAATCCTTCTACCGAGAACGGATCTATTGGCGACTTACGTGCGATCGCTTTGAGGATACCGGTGGCGCTGGCAATGCTGGAAATAAAAGTTTTCGCATTGGGTGCCACTCTCCCAACGGCCCAGGCGCCGATAACGATAGCCAAAGTCGAGGTTGTTACAGCCGCGATGCTAAGTTCTCCATTGACATAGAGGCGGGAACCTTCCCAGAACCCAAGGGCGTAGCTGAGATAGGGAACTGCGTTAATCGAACCAATCACGATGCCAGTAACGGTACCGGCTTTAAAACCTGGCCGCTCTGCACGTTTGAGAAACTTGTCATATCGTTGTATTATGCTCTCTTGTATACCGAACGCGGTAACATGTCTAATAGATCCAATCGCTTCTTCTGCAACAGTCGCACTGCTACTATAGCAAGCCAAGTTTTCCGCGGTCCATTTGACAGGCAATGCAACGCCGACGACGCCAATGAGAGTTAGCACGACTACGGTCGATGAAAGGATAAGTGCAAGCTTCCAGTACTCGACGAAGGTAATGACGAACGCGGAGACAAAAGTGGCCGCGGCTGTCAAGGCGAAAGAAAGGTTACCGGTTATTCCCTCTTGTATGAGGGTGATGTCAGACGTGATACGAGTCGTCAGTTCTCCAGCACCCAATGTATCGAAAAAGGCCATGTTCTGGCGAATGATGGTCTTCAGATACGTTCTTCGCAGGTTTTTCGTGATGCGCTCGCCTGTATAGTAAAATCCCACGGTCGTGATGTACACGAATACAAATATCGCAATCGCGAGATAGACGAAGTATAACGAGAACTTCGAGACATCGGATTGGAGTTTTGACGCGGAGACTGTGCCATTTTGGAAACCATTGAAGGATCCTACAATTTGACCATACAGAACCTATCGACATTGTTAGAGCGCGACATAACAGAAGCGAACGCGACCTGTGATGTTTACATACGGTGAGAAGTGGATTGAGACCTCCGGCGATGATTGAAGAAAGACAGCAGATGGCGATGATCGCAAAATCAAGAGGAGTAGCGAAACTGAAGACACTGCTTGGAGGTTTACTTGACGGTAAGCCATTGAGCTGGTGATCTAGGATCTCGGTGTCGTCTTCCCGCGTCTTCTCCATTTCGTCCAGCTTGCCGACTCGACGATTTCTTTGACCCCCGGGACAGCTTGAGCGGTGAAGGATTGAAGTTCAATGGTAGGTCTACTGTTCATGGCACTAATCAACAATTGGTCCGGGCCTAACGGGGTTGACGGACACTAAGAAATCGGACGTTCAGGGGGCTCGGAACTTCCGAAGATTCGTTTCTACCTGGACAGCAGTAATGAGGCCGTTCAAGAACATGGGCCTAAATCTGACGTAAGATGTTGCGAAAGTACCATATTCCTCCTGGTTTATGGACAGCAAAACCCACCCTTGTCAGGTATCCTTGGCACGCTAACACTTGGCCACCACGCAGAAGGTACCTAATCCTCAGTTATTTACACGGGGAAACCCGCTGTATGAAAGCATTTCCTAGCGCAGGTACTTGCCAAGGCGATTCTGATAGGGGGGTACCGCAGTAAGCTATTGGTATCCCGATACAATCTTCCTTGAGGTTCCTGTCATCGGAAATGGTATTAATGTTTCTGCGTCGAATGGGAAAAGCCTTTACTCACTGGGTCGATGCCGCAAGGCGGACTCATTTGGTAGGGTACGGGCAGCCTCAGTGTGATATCTGGGCCCTTCTCCGGTTTATATCGATAACAACTCTTCCCCCTGATATATCGAACAAGGAAAGATACAAGGCAGATATCGATCTCGCCGTCTAGTGACTGCAGTGGAGAAGTTGCCTGTCATGCCTTTAGCTCTTCGACGACAACTATTATCACGACGTTCTCATGTATTTCCCACAATACAACGATGCTGCTACAGCAGTTTGGCGGCGGAAGCCTTTCAGCCAGCTCCTGTCTCATACGATGATATAGCCACTATCATAAAGAGGGTTCCTCCAGTCACTCCCTCCGGCACGGGACTCGGCTCGTTCCCTTACGAGGATTTCTACCACTCCATACTCAACAAGAAAAGAGCCGATGGATCATACCGATACTTCCGCAGCATTACCCGGCTGCAGAACCAGTTTCCATTTGCGGAATGCTCCAGAACGGGCAAACGGGTCAATGTCTGGTGTTCTAACGACTATGTATGTATCAGCTCGAGAACGTGCTAAACTCCATCTCACAGTGATACAGCTCGCCATGGGCAGCAGCCCTGCTGTCATGACAGCGATGAAAAACGCACTACACAGATACGGGGCGAACTCGGGAGGATCACGGAACATTGCCGGACATAGTCCACTGGTCGAGAAGTTGGAGACAAGCATTGCTGAACTACACAAGAAGCCTGCTGCTCTGTATTTCAGCTCCGGTTTCGCAGCAAATGAGGCGGCTCTCTGTACACTGGGCTCACAACTTCCTGATTGTGTCATATTCTCAGATGAGCTGAACCATGCCTCGATGATTGAAGGCATCCGTCATTCTAGAGCCAAACGTCACATATGGAAACATAATGATATAGACCACTTGGAAGCCCTACTTGCCTCTTATCCCAAGGAAGTACCAAAAATTATCGCGTTCGAGTCGCTGTACTCAATGTGCGGTACGTACATATCTGCCGTTTTCGACTATTGAGGTCATGTTCGCTAACAACCCGTGAAACAGGTACAATTGCCCCCGTTGAAGATATCTGTGACCTCGCCGAAAGGTACGGCGCCATAACGTTCATGGATGAGTGCCACGCCATCGGCCTTTACGGGCCTCACGGCGCGGGAGTAGCAGAGCATTTGGACTTTGCTGCTCATCAATCAAATCAGCATGGATCAGGAACAAGAACTATCATGGGCCGAGTAGACATCATTGCCGGGTCTACTAGCAAAGGTCTTGGCACAATGGGCGGCTACATAGCGGCCTCAAAGCAACTGATAGATATGATACGTTCAGTTTCTAGGGGATTCATTTTTACGACGACCCAGTCCCCCGCAATCATGGCCGGTGCACAGGCGGCAATCCAGCATCAAATGCAGAATATCGGAGACCGAGTTGCATTGCAGCGAAACGTTGCCGCTGTTAAGAGGAAGATGGCACAATTCGATCTGCCAGTGCTGCCAAATCGGTCGCACCTCGTGCCAGTAATGGTTGGCGACGCTGAACTTGTTCGTTATGTGGCAGATATTCTTTTCGACGAATACAACATCTACGTGCAGCCCATCAACAGTCCTACCGTCGCTGTTAGCCAGGAGCGCTTCCGCATATCCCCGACTGGCTTCCACGATGCCGCTCAGCAAGACGTTCTTGTAGGCGCCTTGGTGGAGATATGGGCCCGTCTCGGCTTGCGTAAAGCATCGGACTGGCAACGCGAGGGTGTGTGGGATGCGGAAGATGCTGTGGTGAACCAGCTTTGGACTGATGAGCAACTTGGCTTAACACGCAGACCCGTCACCAATGATTATCGGCAATCCCCATTTGAAGAAGGTTTACAGGACACATTATTATCAAGCAGGGGATAATCGCACATAATTTATGTTATGAATTCATTTGGTTATAGACTAATGCTTGAGAGGCAAACGACTAGTTGAAAGCGCTTTTATTCAAAGCATAGGACCATATAGAAAAACTGATGTCAAATGGTATAGAGTCTCTCGGCATGTACTTATGAAGTCATCCGAAACATTGAGCGCTTTCCATACCATGCACGGTGTCAAAGCATCGAACAACCTGAAGACTTTGGCAATTTTCTCCAGCATCAAGACGTCGAAAATTGGTTACATGTCATATAGCGTGAGAATTGAAGTCCTATAGCTTACGCGAGATGCGTCTGGGCCTCAACGCAATCGTCTCAAGTGTTATATACTCTGCGAACTCTGCGACGTTCCCTGATTTGGGCGAGTCGACTCACTTGCAAGGTTAGCAGTAAATTTTGTCTTTCTTTGAAGAGGTGTACAGTGCGGAATGGGAATCAACTTATACTCTATACCTTGTCTTCTTCCCTGGAATTTTGGACGATGCGTCCACTATCGTCAGAAATAGGGGTCATGATAGTGAACAGGGGTTATGTACTCCGTACCACGTGGTGTATTATCCGGCCTACTCACACTAAACGAGTGGCACCTTTGGAAAATTCCTGCAGGTTACTTCGTACTTAGGAACCGAATTAATCAGAACACACATCATAATCATCGCTTATTTCTGATATATACATACTAAATTCAATTGAATTGATTGGCAGGTGATACGACTAGTGTATGCTGATACCTAGCGTCTAGTAGAGGTGGAGCGAATAATAACCTGCTAAGATTGACAGAACTATGTAAGTATTCCTTGCGCAGGTGATTGAACACGTCGTCGCCAAAGTCCTGGTTCTGTTGATTAATGCGCGACGCGGCAATGGCCTGCGCAATTAGCCCCTCAGTCACCAATTCAAACATGGAACTTCTGTCTTTTCTAGTGTTCTTCATCCACTTGACAATTTGCAAGCAATAGCATCTCAAGGTGATACAGTCGTTACTTTCGCACTTATCTTATCGAATGGCTAGCTCATTTTCCTTTAGTTATCATGACACAATCCCCATCTAACTTCGCGTTGAACGGGGGTCATTCCAAATCCAATTTTTGTCGCGCCGTAATGAGCCGAGTCGAACCAACCCAACCCAAACCAGATTCCCGAACCAGACTCATTTCAACTCAGCCAATCTAAAAATTCCGGAGTGAAGTAGCTTAGAATAGCGTCAGCCCCGGATCGAACAATGATTTCGGTCGTTTCGAAGGCTCCAGCTTTCAAGTCAAAAACACCTGCGGCGGCAGCCGCGTGAACCATGGCAAACTCGCCAGAGACCTGCATAGCTACTACTGGCACATCTGACAGCTGTTTGCCGTCGGAAATGATATCTGGGTATGCAGGCTTGACCATAATCATGTCGGCGCCCTCTCGTAGATCACGTATCATGGCTTTGCGAGCGAGGCCACGCGCGGGGGGCGGCAGTAGATAGCGCTTACGATCACCGAACGCAGGAGCAGACGCAGCAGCTTCGCGGAATGGTCCGTAAAAACAGCTGGCATACTTAGCCGAATAGGACATGACTGCGACTTTGCTTTCGAGCCTTGCGCTGATCAGTTTCAGTTTTATGGCACGGATTCGACCATCGCTCATATCGGACGGAGCTACACAGTGAACGCCAGCTTTGGCGAAAGACAAGGCAACGTCCGACACGCGTGCTACAGATGCCTCGTTATCGACTGTGCCATCTTCAAAAAGCACAGCGCAGTGTCCGTGGTCAGTATATTCGCAGAGACTGACATCGGCTATGATATAGAGATCAGGAAATGCTTCACGGAGCCGCGGGATGGCTGGCATGATAGGTCCTTTGAGACTGTCGGCCATAGATCCAGCGGCATCCTTCACGTCGGCTCCGGGCGGCGAGCCGAAGAGGATGACAGAGTGAAGACCCTTGGCGACGAGCGGAGCCAGAAATGGTATTAACTTGTTGACTCCTCGCCTGTACTGGTTCGGAAGACTTGTGATGCGCTCCTCCAGGTCCGGATCTGCAGACAGGAAAATGGGATAGATGAACATGCCCTGATTGAGTTCAGCACATGAACCGGTCAGGTGAGTTTTAGGCTAGCGTAAGTACCTTATGTAACTGTCTCTCGGCTTGCCACAGCGCCGACACAGCGTGATTGTAGCCGCTCTTGAGCTGACTGGCGATGGCAGCAGTGCCATCTCGGGGCCAATGGTCATCGTTTGAGCCAGTCGAAGCCTGGAAGGTCGGTATCGGGGCAGCCATGATGTGAATGTTCAGCAGGCTCTGTTACTTGATGCTAAGAAACGCGGACGCTACCAATGGGCGAAAGAATCTTTTGTATCGCGCTTGGGACCGAAAGGATTCGCCTGTTACTACTGTAGTCAAGTAACGAAAATATCAGTTGGTTGGTCCCCATGGAACAGCGAGACCAGACCAACTGATCTTTGACCCCCGGCGACGGAGCGGTGAACGATGAGTACTATGCACGACATGTTCAAAAATAATCAAGCAGCACTTGCATGGGTGCGACCAAGCTCCGAAATGGATTCACTGCTGTTTGGTCACCGATGTTCTCTTCATTATCCCAAGTACCGAGTCCGTTTGCATGTTGGGTTTGCCAAGCTGTTACGGGCATTCGGACCGTCCGAGGGTTTAATGCCCCATAGGACCTCACAATCCACCACCGGCTCGTTACGGCCACAATGAATTATTCCGACGCTTGTCGTCGTCTCCGTTGCTCATACACTGGAGGTTCGTCAATTCAATTGTTAGTCCTGACCGGCGGCAGAACCCCGTTAGATCTAGTACACGGATTACAAGAGCAATACTGATACTATCACGATACAAGCGATACGATGTTGTCTAGTCAAGAGTCCGTAATTGATGTCATTGTTGTTGGTGCTGGATTGTCTGGCCTACAAGCTGCTTGTTCTCTTACAGAAGCAGGGCTGAGTACCGTTGTGCTCGAAGCACGCTCTCGCGTTGGCGGTAAAACTTGGAGTGTTCCCAACGAGAATACCGCTGGAATTGCAGACCTGGGCGCCGAGTGGCTGAATGATACCACCCAGCCTCTGGTTTATCAACTTGCGAAGAGACTTGGGCTCGAATTCAATGAAGTCAAGGTGCAGGGCAAGTCTATCCTGCAAGGACTGGACGGGGGATTGATTCGGCATGAGTATGGGGAACAGGCCCCGGTAAGTCCACCAATTGCCAAACAGGAAACCTTCAGTTGACGGTATAGCTTCCTGGTGGGGAAGAGGCAGTAGTCGGACGAATAAAGCAATTATTTGAGGACGAGTCACGCCAGATTGACCTCAGAACGTTTAGTAGCTGCCCTCATGATGATGTTACGCTTGAAGAATTCGTTCGAAACCGTGGCGGTGGCCAAGCCACGTTGGCTACTGTTGCTGTTTGGGCACGCGTCATGCTGGGTTGCGAACCGAATGACTTAAGCGCGGCCTATTTCCTTGCTTACTGCAAGAGTCAAGGCGGCCTCATGAAAATGAGGTCAGGAAATATGCAGGGCAAATATGTCACCATCAGAACAGGTAATTAATTACCCCTAAATACGACGTTAGGATTGGCTGATGATGTACACAGGAGCTCAGTCTATATCTGACGGCCTCACATCCTTGTTACCACCTGGTACTGTTAAACTAGATACCGCAGTCAAGTCTATCGTGCAGTCTGACGGAGGTGCCGAAGTACACAGCATTACTGGCAAGGTGTTTCGTGCAAGAAAAGTGATTCTAGCATTTTCCACGCCGCTGTATAAGAAAATAGAATTCTCTCCACCACTACCCGCTGAGAAGGCGCTCCTTATCGGCTCGACGAAGTTAGGCTACTATACTAAAGCACTGGCAACGTATAGCAAACCGTGGTGGAGGGAGACGGGCTTGAGCGGCGCATCTCAATCTTTCATCGGGCCAGGCGCAGCGACTCGCGATACAAGCGAAGACTCCGAGTCCACATATCGGCTTACGAGCTTCATCGCGGGCGGCCAAGGAGAAGAGTGGTCGAAACTTACTCCCCTCGAAAGGCGAGCGGCGGTATTAGGGCAATTCGCTGAAATGTTCAGCAGTAAGGAAGCTCTCGATCCAACCCAGTACATTGAGCAACAATGGTCGCTAGAAGAATGGAGCTTGGGGTGCCCGTGCCCATATACAGCTCCAGGAGTGTTGACAAAGGTGGGCGGGTATCTTAGACAGCCGTTCAATCATATACATTTTGTCGGGACAGAAACCGCCGTGGAATGGATAGGCTACATGGAGGGAGCGTTGGCCTCGGGCAACAGAGGAGCAGGAGAGATCATAAAGTTGTTAAGAAAATGAGGAGTAGAGGGCATTGAATACGATCGAGTGCGTTTGAAACAATTATCAAGTTCCTGTATTTCATATTTCGTACTAAAAAGGGGGACCAATCACGCATGGAGGGTCATGTGAAGCTTGTAGCATGCCCACTCCACCGGGTGGGTTGTCTGAAGCAAGCAAGGACACATAATCCGCCTCTAACTATAGCAATTTGAGTTGCTACCTGTTTCTTCTGGCCGGTATCAACACAGCTCAAGACTAACACGGAATAGGCCGAGAGTTACCTTACCCTCCTCTCCCAACCCCTATTCAGCTGACCGGTAATTGCAGACACTAGTTTTTTGTTTGAAGTCCCAAAACAAGATTATACCAGTTTAGCTTCTTCCTATGTTATTTGTGTGATCTCTTTCCTTTCCCACAGCTGTCGGATTGTCTAGTAGTTTCTTTTCTTACCTAATAGGTCAGTATCTCCAAGCATTTGAAAGATATGCTTGTGAAGTTCCCAGGGTTCCTTAGACAAGTCATGATGCCTGCGCTTGATGGCACCCACCATGCCGTGACAGTCAGGACCGACCTACCTTTTACGAGCTTACACATGCTCATCGAGGGTGATCTTGTGTGAATCCCCTCTACATGCTGCTACGGCGGCTCTATTCCCGACTGTGTTCAACAGAAGCGACAAGACGACAACCCGCCTAGTGAAGCTTGAAAATTTAGATGCCGTGTGTGTTTATACGAAAATACCCATTTGCAGACTTGAACGTAAATTTGGACATCGTAAAACAGAGTCGCTCAACGAATCAGAGATCTTCTACGAATGCCTGGAGTGAGACAGTAGTTTGACGGTTCCCGAAGTGCCCACGAAATAATTGATGCAACGGTACTGATGAACCAAGGCAAACACACTCGGGGGGATCGAGCCGCCAGATTGGTGGAATCAGAGGTCGAGATCAATATAAGAGAGATCAATGCCAACCGCTTGGCCAAAACTAGGAAGTACGATCCAGTAGTTTTTCGCCTGTCACTCGTGTCAAGTGACTCAAATGTGGCACACCTTTTGTGCTTACTTGCATATCAATACCTACCATGATCCCAGTCTGCCAGGATTCTCGCAAACTAGGAAGGCCTGAAATGATCTCGGGCTGAGACCATTCGCCGTGTCGGGTCACACGTGGAAGCTCGGATCGGACTCTCCGAGCCGTTTGGTAGGTTTCGAATACGTCCTTAGCCGTTCCCGGATCCAAGGTCGAAGGTTGCGGGTTTACTGACACTGGAGTCTATTCGAATTATCGTTTGATTTCTGTGTCGGCTTTTCTGACTCCTCCATATTTCTTTATCTGCGGTGAGAGTCTGGACGGCTGCATGTTCATCCGCCAACGACCCCTGGTAAGAATACCATCCCCTCACCGTTCCCAATTCCTAAGCGCACTCGGTTACATTAAAGGCGACGTCTACTTACTCGTTTGCCCCTTTCTTCTCCTGGAATCACGAAACGTCACTCCATTCGTACCTCGCAATTAAGTCCTTCAATTTCTTGCCCACACTTACCATGGATGCGCTATTACGTCAGCCACGTATTATGTGTCCCTTTCTGCACAAGACGTCTCCTGCTACCATTCGATCGCTTTCAACTAGCTGTTCGAGCTATACAGCACATGGAAGCAGTAGGACTGGTTTATCCCGCTTCACGGCAGTTGCTAGTCGTTGCCCAGTAATGGGAACGGCGATAGCTGCCCACAACGCTGATGCCAGAGTCAATGGTTCTCGAGCATGCCTCCACACCACTAAATCTAGTCCCATTGAGAACACTCATCTACGGAAAGCGAGTGGTAAGATGCACTCCTCAGCGATGTGCCTTGGCTTTCGTGTCTGCATACTTACCCCAGCCCAGTACTTCATACTTCCTCCACGCCCCGGGCCTCGGGAGGCTCGGGTCGCTTCGACTATGATGGCTTCTACCAGAACGTGTTAGACAAGAAGCACAAGGATAAATCTTACCGATATTTCAATAGCATCAACCGCCTAGCACGGGAATTCCCTCGTGCTCATATGGGACCCGCTCCTGAGGACAAGAAAGTGACTGTCTGGTGTTCAAACGACTACCTGGGCATGAGCAGAAATCCCATGGTTCTAAGCAAAATGCACGAGACGCTTGACAACTATGGTGGTGGTGCCGGTGGTACCAGGAATATCTCTGGTCACAATCAACATGCCGTGGGCCTGGAGAATACCATTGCTAAGTTGCACTCGAAGGAGGCTGCGCTAGTTTTTTCCTCATGCTTTGTTGCCAACCACGCCACGTTAGTCACGTTAGGTCAGATGCTGCCCGATTGCGTGATTCTTTCGGACAGCAGTAACCACGCGTCTATGATCCAAGGTATCCGCCACTCGGGCGCTAAGAAACTGGTTTTTCGACATAACGACGTCGTCGATTTAGAGGCGAAACTAGCTTCTTTACCTCTCGAGACCCCGAAAATCATTGCCTTTGAGAGCGTATATAGTATGTGCGGCTCTATTGGTCCGATTAGAGAGATCTGCGACCTGGCAGAGAAGTATGGTGCAATTACATTCCTGGATGAGGTGCATGCCGTTGGCATGTACGGCCCATCTGGCGCCGGTGTGGCCGAACATCTTGATTTCGAGGCCCACGCGGCCGGCCAACCAAAAGGGACAGTCCAGGACAGAGTCGATATTATCACGGGTACGCTCGGTAAGGCTTATGGATCGGTAGGTGGCTACATTGCGGGCTCCTCCAAAATGGTCGATACTATCCGCTCATTAGCTCCGGGCTTCATCTTCACCACATCTCTACCTCCCGCGTCAATGGCAGGTGCTCAGACTTCGATTGAATATCAGATGGCCTATGATGGCGATCGTCGACTTCAACAACTGCACACGCGTGCCACAAAGGAAGCTCTCATCTCGAAAGATATTCCGGTTATCCCTGGCCCCTCTCACATTATCCCTATCCTCGTAGGAGACGCCGCGATCGCCAAGATGGCTTCTGATCTACTCCTTGAGGAATGGGGCATCTATATCCAAGCCATTAATTACCCTACCGTCCCTGTTGGTCAGGAGAGATTGCGTGTAACGCCGACTCCTGGACACGTGGATGAGTTCCGAGACCACCTTGTTACTGCTCTTGACTCGGTCTGGACTCAGCTCGGTATCAAACGAGCGAGCGAGTGTGCCGGCGCTCTTGGTGTAGGTAAAGATTCCTTGCCAGGCAACGAGCCGCTATGGACCGATGCCCACCTCGGTCTCAAGAGTGTTCCCGTTGAAGGCCAATCTGGTGTTGGGGCTACAGGGGCTACTGCTTTCTCTGCTAGTGCTTAGACGAGACATGAATTGATGAATGAAGATACAGCCTTTGAGCTTGCCGAGATTTGTGAGGTACTTCCCAATGCCCCAAAAGTTCGGATTCATTGCTATAGAATGAGTGCTATATTCGTGATTCGGCCACTAGGGCTTATCAAGTCTGACCAACAGCAACCATAACCAGTGAATCAGTAAGTCATCCACTATTGTTCCAGTAAAACCGGCGAATGAAGCAAGTGTTCTTAGTCTGCCACTTCGGTCATGGAATTTGAGGCGTCTTTGATAGGCAAGTGAACCACGCGAACATGATTATTGAACGCTGATAGAGATCGAACGTGACCGGTAGCACGTGTAGCTGACCCATCTGATAGTATGACAAACGGATAATCTTAACTACATGACACCCCTCTAGCTGATAAGTCATCGCTTTCTCTTGCATAAAATAATCAATGACCTCTGGGACACCTGATATTTCATAATCAAGATACATCATATCGGATACAGGCCCATGATCCGGGACCCTCATAAATGTGCACCGTCTGGGCGTTTCACTCGGAGGCCGATGTGAGCAACAAGCGCTGTTCATCTGATATATGCGGTAATGATACCATTGCACTTGGGCCCGTCGATAACGAGTTGAATGCCTTGGAGTACAAGTTCGCAATGGAGCCTATCACATTGTCTTGATACAACCTCTTGCTGTACCTAAAGGATAGTTCGAATGTCTTTTCACCCTCAGCTCGTTGACCAGGTCGACATAACAGCCACAAGTCTGTCTTGTCATGTTGTTGCTCCTCGTAGATGGAATTGACGACAAGTCTATCCTCCTCGTTCCCGTCCTTCCAAACTTCAGTCTTAGAGTCTGTTGGTTCTATGTTGACAAAGTTGACGATGCTCGAGAATCGCTCATCGCATCCCCAGTCCGTGCAGTTTCGGATGATATGCTTGAACCCGAGCGTCTCGTGAGGTATAGCTGAGATGAGGTTGGCCTGGACCTCTTTCATGAGCTCCAGGTTAGTCATGTTCGAGGACGTCCGGACTCTTATGGGCATGAAGTTCACGCAAGGGCCGACAATAGTCTCGACGTCCGGAATATCTATTTGACGCCCGGAAACAAAGTCACCAAAGACGACATCGGCCGAGGATGACAGCGAGGCGATTAATAAAGCCCAGGACGTCTTGACAATGGTGGCTGTGCTAATGCCAATATGTCGCAGGTTCGGCTCAGCGACGACCATCTTGAACTGTCCGTCTAAAGTATTGTCAAATGGGGGCCCAGACGTATTCCGCTGTACTAGTTTCGGCATTCGGCTGCCCTTGAGATGGTCTTGCCAATACAACTCGGCATCGCGAATGACACTTGGCATTTGTATTCTTTCGGCATATTCGTAGAATGAGAGAGTTTGAGGTAATGGTCGCGAAAGGTAGAGTAGCCGAAGGTGATGCGAAAAGGTATCGGCGCAGAACCCGTCATACTGCGCATGTGAGATCCTCATGACCAGTCTATGTCGAACTGGTGATATCAGAACGAGATCAAATCGTGAGATCGGAGCACCTAATGGTGACACCCTGTCTTTGGAGCAGATTTCAGTAGTCTTACTCTCAAGATCATCAGCTGTCGCTTGATGGATCTCGAATGGAAGAACTTGTTCGGGAGGAATTTCCATATAGACCCTGTCATCCTTGAGTTTAAAGACGGTTCTCAGAATGGAGTGCGCTTCAACAATTTCTTTACAACTCATCTCTAGCTTTTCCACGTCAAGTTTTCCCGAGAAATCGTAAATGAAATGGTCAATCCAGCCTCCATTTCGAGCGCCTACCAAGGCGGCCCATTCCTGAAAGTCGGTCGCTTTCAGAGGTTTGAGTTCATTTGGGACGGGCGGGTCGTAATTTATACCATTGATGCTTATTGTTCGTTTGTCCCAGTCGAGTGCATGAATCGTTGCAATCCTGGCCATATCCTTAAGAATAGGACACTTCAAGATCTTCTGAGTCGTCAACTCCATGTTCTTCAATCGCGCTTCCGACACAAGCCTGATAGCTGCGAGAGAATCTCCGCCTACGGCAAAAAAGTGATCTCTTCGTCCAATGTGACTGACGTCTCGGTCTACGACTTTGGCCCATAGATCAGCTAGGATGCGTTCTTTTTCATCGGCAGGCTTTTCTGTAGGTTGGGAGCCCCTTATTGCAGAAGTAATCAAATTCTGGTAACCCAATTTGCTCGCCTCATTCCGGAGTTGCCTGCGGTCCGTCTTGTAGTCCTGTGGCAGCTTCTCCATAATCATGAATGCTCGGGGTATCATGTGTCGAGGGAGAAGCTGTTCAAGCTGTCTCAGGGCATCTAGAACTGTAGCGCGGTCATCGAGATCCTGGTCAGAGCCGCTATTCGTTTCTATACTCCTTCCAGGAACGAAAAATGCCGTCAAAAGCGGTCTATCAGGAGCGTCGAATGGCTTCACCAACTCCACAATAGCTTGCGACCTGGGAGGTAGGAGAATACGGAGGTTATATTCAACGTCTTTTAACTCAACACGTTGCCCGTGAATCTAAACTCCAAAGTCAGAGCGATGGTCAGTTGGGAAATTCTGACGTACCTTGACCTGGGTATCTGCCCGTCCGTAGATTGACATGCTGCCATCTGTTTCATATCGACCCAAATCACCCATACGTAGGTATTTCGCGCCTTTGGCGCTTTCACGATTCAGGGCCCACACAGGCGTGTCCATGAAAGTCTTGGCGGTTTTTTCCTGGTCATGGAGGTACCCAGCGGCGAGCTCATGACTTTCAAAGATAATCTCTCCTACTGCGCCAATAGGTACAAGTTTATTTGTATCGTTTGGGTCGACAAGCCACGAGAGCCCCCCTATAGGAGATAAACCTTTGCCCTGGTAGTCGGGGTTACCTGTCTCTCTGATCATGAAGCCACCTTCGCTCGCTGAAATAGGGAGGTCAGTCTATTGTGCTCATTTCGGGCTTGTACAATACCTACCACCATAGAGATGTATGAAGTGAACATGGCCTTCCCAAAGACGCTCCAGGTCACGATCAACAGGCTCGCCTCCTACGCATAAATGCTTTAGACTCGGAACATCAGCAGGTTGAAGGGTACGAATCATAGATGGCGTCATATAAGACCGAGTTGATCTCGATCGATTAATGAATTCAGCAAGATTCGACGTCCGCTCTGTCTCAGACGGTACACACAGAGTTGCACCGTGGAGCAAAGTGCGGAAGTTTTCCCTGATATCTTTAAGCGAATGAAGAGACTGCCGAAGGGTGTCTGTCCACTTACCCAACAGGAGCAATGTACGCATAAGATGCGAATTGTAATATTCTTGCATCCCCATTATATTCAGCGTTCCAGATGTACGATTGGTGCTCCGATGTCAAGCGATTGTGTGTGTGCATAACACCCTTCGGTCTTCCGCTGCTACCGCTGGTGAATGCCACCAAGGCAAGATCATCAGGCTGTACACCTCCCATGCACCACGCGTCGGCCCGACTCACAGGGACGCCCTGAGCCTCAAGGATCTGGGGCAAGTTTTCTAAGTCCGAGATGACGTTGACGTTTAATTCTCCGAACCTCGATGCATGAGTTGTGTCGCTGATGACTATGGTGGCTCTAGTTTCTTCTATGATCGCGAACAGGCGCTCGTCCGGATGGCCGGGGTCCATGGTCGTAACAGCGCCACCGGCTTTCCACACAGCAGTCATTGCACATGTGCCCCATCTGCTTTTGTCCATGCAGACTGGTACGATCGTGTTCCGTTTGAGACCCAGTTTCAAGAGACGTACAGCCAGTATGGTACTCAAGTCGTCCAAATCTCCATAAGAAAAGCACCCTTCAGAGGTGTATACCACTTCCTTATCCACATTATCATGGAAAGTCTTCTCAAAATGTTCATTCAACGTTTGATTTGCAGGGGGCGGTACCTTGGCGTTCCAAGTATGAATGAGCTGCTCATCGCGGTCGCTAATGAAGTTGACATTCTTGAATGGACAATTGATGCTGCTTGCAATCGCTGACAAACAACTTTCGAAAGTAGCAAGCACATTCTGTGCGCACCACTCATCCAGTAAATCCGTGCTGTAATGCAATATCACCTGAAGGTGGTCATCAGGAATGTCTGAGGTATTAGTTATGACTTGGAAAACCACTCCAGAATCTAAAAGATTCTCGAGCGACTTCTCATGGAAGCCGGATTGTGTGAGACACAAAGCTGTATTAAAGTGTTTGTAACCGAGTTGAGTTTCAGCTTTGCGAAAGCAGTCTCCAATTATCTCGCCATCTGGTTCAATCAAGGGAAAAGACGATAGGGTTTGAAAATTCTGGAGCAGTGTAAGAGCCTCATTAAAATTTATTTGCAGAATGTGAGCCTTTAGTGGTCTCTGCGCGTTGCTCGTGGTCGATTGTGCTTCATTCAAGAAGCCACATAAGACACTATCGGTGCGAAGGTAAGCCTTGAGCAGCAATGTAAAAGCGAATTTGTATAGGTCGTCTCTGTCGAAGGCTCCGAAAGCCGATTCCTCTCGTAGAATCTTGGGTAAAGCCAATCTGCATGAATATGTCTGATTTGCAGGTGCAGTACCACGATCATAGAGCAGGCTCGGGAAATGACAAGGTTCCAAGTCCGCAAGGAGGCCTGCCAACCCCTCCGACGAAGGCATTGCGATACTGGAAAGAATCGAGTACGATGCGTAATATTCAGTTTCCAGGTGCGATGAGTGAGTGAGGCGTCTCTAGCGAAGGCGATGCTTCGCTTCGCAGATTGTGTGTCATCAAAGACATTGTGGATGCGAAAATGATTGGTCAGCAGCAAAGAGTATATAATTGAGGCCACAGACCCGATCACCGTCTTTTGATTACTCTCATCCTTAGCTCATCATAGGAGTTCTTGTGCGATCTCAACTTGCGTGTCTATCCAGGTTCGGATCCTCAGCCCGGTACTTTTGGCACTGAATTGCGGTCGGAATCATAGCCCAAACTCGGAATGTCCGGAAGTCCGAGCTGTCCGGGCCGATTCTTAAGGTTGCACGACAACACCAAACTATCCGTGTGATTTCTTTCGCGGCGAGCGACAGAGGCCCTGAAATCTCCCAACGCGAACGTAGCTAGAAACACCAGAACGATGTGCACTGAGCGATTTATTCGATGTAAGCTTTGCCAAGACGCAGTATCATGACCCGGCCGACCAGGAACGTGGGCGGTTATAGCCGGGCTCCTCCGGAAACACCGAATCGTCCGCTGTTCAAGGCCCGAAGCCCCTGTAAAGCTGCACGCGACATGTACTACCAAGCGCGTCCTATTCGCACACGATCGACCGCCACTAAGAGAGGAAACTAAAAAAAAAAGGAAAAGGCACAGAGCGGAGAAATCAGCACTGCTAACTGTGCTAAGTTTGACCACAGTGAAGTATTGCATTGAAAATGTCAGGGGTTTTAATCGCAAAAGATCAAGACAATCACGAACGTGAGTCGACGTTTTCGTGCATTCTTTTGCCTTTCCAGTTTGCGTTGTCCACACATTATTCAGAGTGCTAACTCTTCCAGTTCGGTTCCAATGCAAATGGTACGCTGGTCAAGCCAATGCCAAAACATCGGATATCACCCGCTGGCAAACCATTGATATCTTCTTCGAGCAAATCTCCAAGGATGCTTTGTTCTCATGGCCTGCGAACGCAAATGACATATACCTGTTCATCGAGGAAGATAATGACCGGCAGCAATTCGTCCCACAAGGCTTCGAGTCCGCTACAATTTTCCGCTTCATAGTCGATTGCCTCTCGGCCGCAGACCGTGAAGATGAGAGCGTTGCCAGGCTGGTGGTGCCGCAGTCCCAGGGACAGATTGCACGGTCCGATATCCTTTCACTACGTTTATTAGGATGCGCCTTGGTGAGAAATGTTGTGGGCTTTGCAAAACCACTGCAATTCTTTGATGGGAAACAGGTCGCTATTGAAACTCTGCAACAAGTTCTGCAGGTGTTTGGAGTCTCGATTGGAGGTATGCTTATGAAATCAATTGACCCGACAAATAAGAATGAGACTCGTGATTCACAAATGCGTCGACTGGATGTCGAGTTATGCAATCGGCTTTCATTTCCCTGGCTGTCAAAGCAAGCGCTGAAACGCAAGACCCTCGCTCTTGTCGAAGGCGGTCGTCGCAGGCCGGATCTTGGAGGAAATGGAGAAACTGTTTTCATGGCGGCCCAAGCCTTTGGAATCGACATGGTTGTGCTTGACAATCCAGGACATTGGTTAGACGGTCCGAGATGGGCGCATTGGCGCAAGGAGTTCATTCCCATCGAGGCTGGTTTACAGTCGGACGCCGTTTTCACAGGTCGAGTTGTCGACGCAATCCGCGCCTGGGGTGGTCATCTTGATGGCATCGTGACATTCTGTGACCATTACACAGAGCCAGTCGCAGAAGCTGCCTTGCAACTGTCATTGCCAACGTTAGCTCCGGCAGCATACGCACTAGCCACAGACAAGTTCAGGCTACGAGTCTTTGAGGGACATGAAGCCTATCGCGCTACAAGTCTAGAGGAGGCTACCAGCATCGTGCAGGAACACAAGCTCGGGTTCCCGCTGATCATGAAACCCATCGTTGGATATCTTTCGGAAGGTGTGGTCAAGATTGATGATATTTCTCAACTTGGAGCTGGTGTACAAACCATAAGAGCAGACCGACACGGCGCAGACTTCACCATTGAGAAATACTGCGACGGGCCAGAAGTGGATGCCAACTTCGTGCTGAGCAACGGGGAATTATTATTCTTCGAGGCGTCCGACGAGTTCCCCAAAACTGCAGATGTGAATGGACACGGGGATGTCAAGAATTTCATCGAGCTAGGCAACATTCTTCCATCCGAGCTCCCAGAAGACGAGCTTGCTGTTCTCCGAAACTCGCTGCATCGAAGCTTAGTTCGAATGGGACTCACCGACGGCATATTTCACCTTGAAGCGCGAGTTGCGAACTCGAAGATGGTATATGAGCTCAGAGATAACGTACTAGACTTGGTTGAGCGCTCCACTATCCATCGAGAGGTACCGTCTGCGTGGTTAATCGAGGTCAACCCGCGACCGCCGTCGATGATGGCTGCAGCTGGGCCAAAACATACATACGGCGTTGATTATTGGGGTCTCGGACTACTCTTTGGAATCCAAGATAAGCAACGCGCCAGACAGCTTTCGCATCCATTTGCACAAGGAGCGCAATACTGGTGCGAAATGGTATTCGTTCCGGTTGAAAAGGGTGGTGTTTTTGATTCTGGGGACATATGCGAGGAGTTGTTCAACAGGCGACCGGATCTCGCGGAGTATGTCTCCTGGTGTGCTTGTTACTTCAAGAAGGGAGACGAAATACCGGACCCTAGTACGGGGGTTCACACGTGGGTAGGACATTTCAACGTGTTTTCACGGAACTCCCGCGCACACGTATTGGAAATTGCCGAATGTTTTAGAAAAGAAGTTCGATACTCTATTGTTTAAAGGTAATAGGGGCTTTGCTCTTGGATTTCTGATATTATCTAGTGCGTTTTTAGATTGAGGCGTCCCGTTCGATTGTCACAGCTTAAAACAATAATAAAAGGAAAAGACTCACTTCTGCTGCAGTCAAGCTAGCTAACCTACCTTCACCCGTGCACACTGGATTCTTCTTCACTCAGCAACACAAGGTCTACATTCACCTTCTTGTGGACTTACCTGGCTTGTCCTAGCTATCTCGAAATCGATTCGCAGAAGTCATTTTAGAAAACTGGGGATCAATTTCCCAGGGTCCCCCCACTGTCTACCTGAAAATCCTGTGCACTTTGGTGTAGAAGTGATCTACAAAAGACTTAGCCCTACACGTTAAAAGTTACCTTTGGTGCTAGGCGGCTGCGCCGCGAAAACACAATTTAAACATTCTTTTTAAACTTTTTAACTTCCGGGGGGTATGCGCTTTGCGCTAACCCCCACCCTGGAAAAAGGCGAATATATTTTTCGGTCCGCCGCTCGCCCTATAGGCTCACGAGGCTCGCTATAAGTGGGGGACCAATTCCTTTGTAGGTCATCTCTGCCCAAAGTGTACGGGATTTTCAGGTAGACAGGAAGGGGGGGGGGGGGGTTACCCTCAGTTGATCTGATTGCTCGCTGAGTAGAGGACAACCGCGAAAATTACTCTCTTTGCCTCGTCTTTCTTGTCAGTGAAGAATATGATGGCCGCCTAAAGCAAGAATACCTATGTGACCTCCTCCAATAGCCCAGCCCTAGGCAGTTCGTTCCCCATGCAGTCAGTCTATCCGGTTGAATAACAGTGTTTCTGTTTGACATTATTGAGAAGCTCAAGGCACGGCTCGAGAGCCGCAAAGGTTTAATGGTTATGTCATATCTATGGTGACATTCATGGTCTTTGAACATCCATTGATTCTTTTATGCTCTTTACGATCGTCCTTGAACTCAGTGGGACGCATCTCCTCCAGCAGGAATCGCTCTGGGAGAAACTTGTCAGCCCGACTGAAGTTCGCTATGGAATAAGACACGACCGTCGAGTTTATAAGCACATGAGTCTACGTGGGACTTTATCTCATTTTCCACAAAACTTCTTCACGCACAACAGGGGAGGATATCTCTACTGTCAGGGCTGTTCAGGATCGTCAACTTACATAGTACCCCTTCAGGTAGGAAGGATCCACAGACCGTGGATCCGTCTTCCGGAATCCTGCGCAAGATTCCCCTGGCTACGGGATTGCACATGCATAAACCCTCGAATATTACGACATTGAGAAACGGCAGTTTCTGAAGGGCTCGTAGAATGATTTTCTGGTTAGTGTCGAATATACTACGGATTTCCTGTTCTAGTCTCTGTAATTGCTCCGACACCGCAACGGCTTTTAACATTTTTCTATCCTCGTTTCGGTCTTCCCCGTCATACTATTCCCATATATGTACGTATTGACGTTGGTCTAGTTCAGGCTGGTTGATTGATTGCCGACCCAATGAACACGACCTCGACGGCAGCGAATCTAATCTAGAAGTTAGTTATATTCATTAAAGCTTGTGCTCACGTACGTTGCCGTTGCTGCGAAAATCTCGACCCTCTTCGCCGAACTGAATGCAGCTAGCACCAAGGCAAAAACTGTGGTAAATGCCAAGGTCACCCCTATTCGAGCAGTGGTGGAGTGCAACCGGTTAAGGACGAAGATGGCTAGTACAGGCAGAGCTGATGATAGAGCCGCCGCAAATATACTACCAGCTCTGCTGATCTTCGTATCAGAGTAAGAAGTCAGACCAGATCTTTGGTCGATAATCTTGCCCGTCTTCCATCTCTCACCGATCAATCTGTGGAATATGATCAATAAGACGTTTGAGATGAGTTTCGTCAAGAAGTCGTCTTCGGTAGCCGTATTCTTCATAACAATGTATTTATTCGGTTCGGTCTCTTCCCAGGTATTGAACTCTGTTGCCTTGAGGAAATCAGCTCCGCCTTTTTCGTCGCGTAACCATCTTTGCAGTTCCTTCAGTTGTGACCTGTTGGGATTAGGTGCTTGAGAGAGCTGTGAAACTACAAGCTGTTAATCTCCTTACATCAGGTATCATTTTGCATTAAGACGCCTATGTACCTTGCAGGAGCAGGGCATCTGGTTGCCGTTAGTCTAGCGCATTATGCAAACTCGTCTTGTGTGAGTCGACTGACTATACTCGGACATCTTTTTCCTTAGCCTGAGGAGCAACTCATACTGCGAAAGCGACGAAATGCTGTGCTCATGAAGTGGAAGATTGGTATCGCTGCTCCGGGCTGAAGATGGAGCTGGAATATGTCGTGATTGTGACTGCCTCAGCTCTTGGAACGAGCCAGAGTAAGTGGGGTGTTCAGTATCGTCTTCAGAGCGTCTATGTTGGAACCAAGTCTGTAAGTCAAGTATCTCTGCCTGAAGCGACATTAATTGAAGTACGTTTATCTCTTGAAACCGTCGAAATATCGCAAAGTTTTCGTCTTGTTGCATAATATTGGCAAGTCTATGATAGCCGCTGAGCTCAACTCCGTCTAAAGATCCGATATGACGAAGGTCTTCATCCATTTCAATTGTTGGGGGCGATCGGGAAGCCATGTTAGAAAGATCCATCACTACTTTCATGCATTGATGAGCGTTACGCTGTTGATAGTATTATAATGGGAGGTAAGGCTTGACCTAATCAGTGTGGACCTTAGCCGCGGGATGGTATTTTCAGCCCATCACCCATTGTGCGCCACTGACGTTATATTTAGCGCTAGATCAACACTTCGTCCTGCACTTCGAATTCTTGCTTGGATTTCGTTGGCCCAAGTAAAGCTACCAACATTACAGCTAAGGTAGGCTACGGAATACGTTCATTTCATTGGTAGAAAGTAATAATCCTCTTACTAATTGTAAGCAACTTCCGCATGAAAAGAAAATATTAGTCCAATTCCTCTTTCAGCATTGGATTGAAGACCACCTTCTTATCCGAGCCAACCTAATGTTGTTCTAAAAAACCCTTTGCCCAGCACCCAGCTTTTCAGACTAGATCCAACCTCGTCCTTCTACATTCCTCTTACCTTGCTACCATCTTGGTTTACTTAATACATGGTTTAAAACGACCTATCACGAAAACTAAGTTCCATACAATGGCCGAGGTTTTTGGTTTAGCCGTAGGTTTAGCGTCTCTAGCCACCTTCTCACAAACTACTCTCCTTCTCGTCCTAGACATCGCTCGGGGCCAAAACAGAGTTTTGAGCCTCGCGGGAGAAATCACCATCTTGCAATCTATTCTAAAGGATTGCGGGGAAATCGTCGATTCTGAGGCGTCTGTTCCAAATACTGTCCAAGGAGCTCTGGAACTATGTCATATGAAACGAGTGGCTCTTCTTGAAATACTAGAGAAAATCATGCCTGCGACCCGGGATTCTCCCTTGAAGAGAATAAGGAGAATCATGAAACCATTCATTATATCCATCGAAGAACCCCGAGTCATGGCAGCATATGAAAGCTTTCGGAACACAGTACTCATGTTGCGCGATTTAACATCTGAGTAAGTAGTAGCTTGAGGTGTTTTTATCGCCGAGCGCTAATAATATGGGTTTAAAGTTTGAGAATGTATCAGCAAATGATTAGAGTGAGGCAAGAAACCCCCATTTTGGTTCGTCTTCCTCCTTTCTTAGCTAACGATTACATAAGTTCGACAATGGCGTTGCTATTGTCTGAGGGGGGGCCAGCCAGTGATACCACGGGACGACGCGATGGTCTTCATGATCCATCGTACCAGGACCAGATCACTACGACACCAAAGGGCACAGAGTTCGGTACGGAGGGGCGACAAAAAGGAAATGAATTATACATGAATTTCGTATCATTGATGCATTGCGATTTCACTCGAGACTTGATCTTGGTCATTGAAGTTGCAGGGTGCGAAGGCCTAGACCAATTTAAATTCGTTCCGCTACGTAACAAGGTCGATACTGCTAGCGACGAAAACTTCATCAGCCGCAAGGTCCTGCAAAAGCACAAAATGGATATGAGTAAACTGGTCCAAATTCCGGAAGAGGATCGTCGGCAGAGAACTTTGGAGGGGATTGGTGGTCATTTCACCCCAGAACAAGAGACTGAATTATGCTGGCACAAGCTTAACGACCGGAAACAGAGATACGGCACATTCATCGTCATGGATGACCCACCATTTGATGTTCTGATAGGCTCGAAACAATTTGCCAATGAGTCGGGGCCATTGGCGATGTATGGATTTGGCAGATACCTTTCTAAAAGTATGCTTTGTCCCACTTTACAATGCGAATGACAGCTAACTTGTTCTAATAAGCTAAGCGGAAAGACCAAGATGAGGAGCACAAGCAGAGAAGGAGAGACGCAGAAAATGAAGTCAAATCCCAACTTGCGGAAGCTAAGAAAATCAGCGAAAGGTTTAAGATGACAATGACAGCTGGAGAGGAGGGGAGTGCCCCCAATAGGCCAGCTAATTAGATGCTTGGTTAGTGTGATCAACAGAGGTACAGCTGCGAGTAGTCCCTGTATTGTCCGGATGAAAGCGAGAATAATTAATTATAAATCGATTGAAGTGGAAACGGTGATTAGTGGCTCAATCTCATGGATAGCCGCCACAAGTACCTTCCAGGACTATGGACGAACCACGTAGAACTCACATTTTGCGTCTTTGGCGTCCTACGTACAGCCTTGCCTGTGATTTTATTCACCGTTTAGATGTTTTATGTCGAGGGCACCAGCAGCCAAATAACTACCTCCTACAGTTCCCACCTAGGTAGTACAATGAATCATCAACATGCCAAGATCACATATTTCGCGACAGATAATGGTGTCTCAGCATCGCACAAAACCCCCTTCCCCCCCTAACGATTAACCGATTGTAATTAGTTAGGAACCAAATAGATAATTATTGTCAGCTTTATACCATAATCCCCCTCAGCGCCCAGTTCTCCCCGCTCCCTTGAACTGAACTGAATCCAACAACAGTCGACCGAACGTGTCCGTAACTTAGTTTTTTTTTTCCCCATTCCTTCGACCTATCAATAAGGATCAGCAACCATCGAAACCGCCACATCATGATCGACGAACGCGGCCTGGAGCGCCGTCCTAAACGCGGCGCGGACCTCGAGCACGCGGACGTCCATCGTCTCGCAATCGCACTCGATCCCGTCGTGGTCGGGATGCAGCCTGACGAAATCCGCAAAGGGCAGGAAATTCCGGCAGTCGAGCAACCCCTTCTCGAAATCCCGCCATCCCCTCGGCGCCCCGTACGGACACGCCGGGTCCCGGTACACGACCAGCCGCAGCGTCCTCAGGTTCGCCAGCAGCGCGACCGTGTCCTCGACCCGCAGTCGACAGCTCGCCACCCCGAGCGCGAGGTGCCGCACGTTGTGCAGCCAGTGGTCGTTCTCCAGCCCCCGCGGCAGCGCCGCCTGCAGGTGGAATGCCGGCTTGAGGCACAGGTACGTCGCCTCCAGCAGGACGACGTCCGTCGGGTAGTGGATCCTTATGTACGGCCGCTGGACCTTGCGCCACGTCGTCGAGTGGCGGGCCGTCGTGGGGGATTTCCCGAAGCCGCCTGGTTCCGGCACGTAGTTGAGTCCGATGAGTCGTAGGCGCGCGTCGGACTCTCCTTTTACGGGGTTGTCGTCCTCGTCCCAGTATTTCTCCGCTGTTCGTTTTGTGAGAAGCGTCCGCGCGAACAGGTCCGTTTCGATGTCTATTGCTGCGTAATGCCGCACTGAGTATTCTGACTCCGTGATGTAGTGCCGCATACCCCGCTGTTGGCGGTGGAATTTCCAGATCATGGCTCGGAGTTCGGGGGGTAGTTGGGTGAAGAGCGTGAATCTTGTCAGAGTGCGCATTGCGACTATTTCTTTGGGACGGGTGGTTGTGATGGGGGTTGTTAGATGATGAAGAATTACTGTCGAGCTTGCGGAACGGAGCAGGTAAAGTGGTAGTGGTGTTGGCTATGTACTTGTGTCTTCATCAAGGGAAAGGTACTTCAGATTTTCTTTCGGATGTCTGGAATCGCATAAATCTCCTATGTATTACGCTGATACCTAGATTTCAAGTTATTTCCAAACCTATGTTGAATTTTACATCTCCTTCTCATGTTAGGCAAATGAGTACAACTGTCTTTGACGAAGCGTTTCTAATCCCCTAGGTTAGGCAGCCCTGTCCGACACATGGCTAACCTACGTTCAAATATGGTCAAGATCTTCCATAACTGACACGGTACCCTTCTCGAGTCCTCCACTCCGTTTTTTGACGTCTTTCATAGCCTCGTCTATAATGGCAGTGTGGTATGTCTTGAACTTTCGAACCGATACTCGGTTATTAAAGAGCTCGTCGATCTCTTCCAGAGTTCGCCCTTTTGTCTCAGGCACAAACAGATAGAAGAATACAAAACAGGCAAGGTTGGAGCCCGCCCAGATATATCCGTACTTTGCGCCCTGTGGCGATACAAAATTGATTAGCTCGCGGGATCAAGACTGCGACTGCGGGTAAGCGGATTTTACGTACCCAGTTAAGATTCTCGGGATTGATGAAGTACGGGGAAAAGAAGGAAGTCAACCATGCGAGAAGGTAACCTAAACTGATAGCCGACCCAACAGACCAGGATCTCAATCTCGTGCTAACCAGCTCTGTCGCTGTCGGGTACGTCGCGTCTCCCACGAATGCATTATACGAAAATAAGTAGATGGCGATAAACGCAATCAAGCAGCTCCGAGCGGCGAACGTCCCAGGCGCAACCGTTGCGGAGACGGCCAGACCGAGCATCGCAGCGCCCTGGACGATCGCGCCAGTCATCAGGATCGTCCGCCGACCCATGACGTGGCGCATGAGGTAGATCCCGATATTCACGCCGATGAATCCCAAGACCGTGTTCATGATGCCGAACTTGAAGGCCTCGTCGACGGTGAGCCCGGACACGATCAAAAAGTACGTCGAGTAGCTGATTACGAACCATGAGCCTGCACCCGTCTGTGTGGCGATTACGCCGTAACATAATAAGGTGCGCCTTAGCTCAGTGCCTATAAAGTGATCAGTTTTCGCTGCAGTGCTTGCTATGTTGACGGGACTCGTACCTTTGAACATATCCAATGCCCCTACCGTCTCTGCTGTCCGCTTCTCCTCTTCGATGCCTTTCACCATCTCCACCCATTCCAGTTCCAGGTCTTCTGGGGGCAGCGAGTCCCCTCTCAGGCTTTCCAGTGCCTCCCGCGCCGCCTTATTGTCGCCTCTGTATAGTAAGTACCGAGGGCTTTCCGGAACGAAGAGAAGACCGATAGACAGAATGGTAGGTACGATGAATAACGTTCCGAGAGGGATCTGGTAGGATTCCTTCGACAGAAAGTCCTTGGTCCTGTTCGTCACCGTCGTCCCGATTATGCTGCCGATATTGACCCACTCCGAAAACAGAGCCACCATGACGGCGCGCAGGTGGGCCGGCGATGCCTCGGCCGTGTAGATGTTGGAGAAGGTGACGAGGAAGCCGTTTGCCAGGCCGAGAATTAGACGGCCGATGTAGACTGCCACCTTGCTCTCTGTTGAAATCTGGATGACGCAGGCGATTGCATTCAATAGACAGGCGGACCAGAGCGCCGCTTTTCGGCCGAAGTAGTGGGCGAAAACGCCGGCCACGAGGGAGGAGAGAAAGGCGCCTAGAGTGAGGAGAGATCCTATAAGCCTTTGAAACGTGCCCTACGGATGTTGTTAGTGTGCGATATGGAGCTTATGATAAGCTTTCTTACGTCTATCCCGTAGCCCCCGGGCTGGGTCGGATCAGGATAACCGAACACCTCCAGGAAACCGGGCATCGCCTGCAGCGCACCAACAGCAGCCGAGTCCAGCCCGTACTGCATGTTGGCTATAGCGACAATGGCACATATTAATAGACATTTCCTATTTGCCCAGAGAGACGTCTCGGCTATTTTGTAAGGTGCCATGGCGATATGGCCGACTTCATCGACGGGATTTGAGATTTGAGATTTGTATAGTAGATGGATGAAGGCGAGCTTGAAAGCAAGGAGGAAAACCCCGCGGTTTATACTGACGAAGCCATAACTGTTAGCTATCTATCTGTTGTGAAAGATTCGTAATCATCACTCCGCATGATGACCGCGGTAATCGTCGCGCGGGCGAGCCAATAGCGGGATCGTCGCATCTCCAATCTTGCCGTTGGCTCGAGATCCGATCCTCCCCGCATCTCGGTACTTGATCCCCATGGCCACAGGGTGTCCCGAGAACGGTGGTCATGTTGCATTGTTGGTGAGATGCCAGTACATATACCCGGTATAAAACCTCGATTAGTTTTGCCTTAGTTGGCAATGCTAGCCGGTTTGAGTGCAGGTGGACGAAGAGATGGGGTAGTATCGCATTTTCTCGTAAGATGTATATTCATGCTGCATCTTTTTTTATTGACAATGCCGAACTGAGGATTGCCTACCTATGATTAATTGCGTAGAGGGATGAACGAGGGCTGTTGAAGCATTCTTTTTTTGTGTCATAGACCATTCATCGTACCAATACGGCAGGCTTGCTTATTCAATCGGGCTAGTAGATATAATGGTTAGCCAACGCCGACTTACACCTGGCCCGTAGTGTCGAGGTTTACCTACCTATATCCGGGCGCTTTTTACTGCGAAGTCAGGAAATAATGATCAATAATTGTGGAAAAACTCAATCTGTAGCTGTAGCTATCCCTTTAGAGACCGCTTCGGCACTCATGTAAAAAAGACACCGATGTGACCCACTATACCCCTGACTACACCCCTGCTAACAGGAGTGACATCATTGCACCAGAGGTCAATTCGATCTTCAGATTTTCAACACTCCTTTATTTTATTACCAAAACAACAGCTTCAATTGAAATTTTTACATCAATCAAAAGCGCGTAATCAGTGCTATCTTTGTATGAATTTATTTTACGAAAACTGCAAGGCTTGCAAAGGCTACACAATAGTCTCTCAAAAACGGACTATTCTAGGCGAAATAGACGGAAATGCAGGCATAGGCAAAAGGGTTACATCTACGTATGGGTGTGATGAGTGCGATGTAGCGCTATGTAATAATAGTTATTGCAGTGACATATGGCACGGGCAAAATTAGGTGGAAACGGAAGTACCAGAAATTCTATTGATTTGATTGGCTTATATCCTTGTCATCGGTGTAGTCAAGGATGTGGGTGCCGAAGCGGTCTCTAAAGGGATACATCGCGTCGCATCAAAACAAGCGTATCTGGCGGAGAGGAAGATTTGTGAAACAGAGCTAGCTACCAGGTAGGTATATACAAGCAGATATACGTACTTGCGTGGCGCACCTATCCCCATTGAATCCAGCAGGTCAATCGAAATTATTCCATAATGATTGCTTACAATAGTTCGTTTGATATCCTAGATGTGTCATGCTCAAATTGGGTGACTGGAAAAGTACATAAGATAAGCATCATCTTCCAGGTTGTAGACGCAAGCTACTCGTTTGGGACAGCGATGTGATGAAAATGGAAAATACCTAGCGAACAGGCGTGATCCAGGTCTTCAGGGTAGGTTCTCTTAAAACCGACCCCTTTGCCGACATGTGTCTAACCTATGGGCCAATGGGCAATGAGTGGGGCCACACAGCTACCGGGGGGGTGGCCCACTCCAGCCCACTCGTCTCAACCCGATTTCGACACTTCTCCATTCCGCATCGACCCTGGCTCGAAAAATAAAAAAAGGTCGGAAAAAAGCAAAGAGGACAACAAGCACCATTCGGCACCGTACGTAGATTGATGCGCATCACCATCAGTCGTACGCGTGTCCTGCCGAGCCTCTCTCCGCTCCGGGTCTGGCGTTGAATAACGCAGACCTATCCACGCCGTATTTCCATCATCGTCGTCATCCGAGTCACGCCCTGGTTGATGGTCGCAAAAAGTGTAAAGTAGAGCGTTGACGACATCGACGACATCGACGACATCGACGAGATGAAGCTCTCCACGCTGACCCTCGGCCTCGTGGCCCTCCTGACCCCGCTCACGGCCGCGTGGTCGAAAGAAGGTACGAATGAAACGTCGTCCATACAATCGCATTATCTCCATCTATCTATCTATCTATCTATCTATTTATCTGTCTGTCTGTCTGTCTGTCTGTCTGTCTCCTAACCCGCACGTCACAACAGACCGCGAGATCTTCCGCGTCCGCGACGAGCTCTCCACGCACGAGGGGCCCGACGTGACCTTCTACGACTTCCTGGGCGTGGCGCCGGCCGCGAGCCAGGACGAGATCAACAAGGCGTACAAGCGCAAGGCGCGGGCGCTGCACCCGGACAAGGTGCGGCAGCAGCTGATGGCGGACCGGGCCAAGCAGAACAAGGCGAATAAGGGCGCGAAGAAGGCCACCAAGCCGCCCAGCCAGTCGCAGATCAAGGCCGCCGTCAAGAAGGCCAGCGAGCGCCAGACCCGCCTGTCCATCGTCACCAACGTCCTGCGCGGCCCCGGTCGCGCCCGCTACGACCACTTCCTCAAGAACGGCTTCCCCACCTGGAAGGGCACCGAGTACTACTACAGCCGCTACCGACCCGGCCTCGGCACCGTCCTCGTCGGCTGCCTGCTCGTCGGCGGCGGCGGCTTCCACTACATCGCGCTGTACATGAGCTGGAGGCGCCAGCGCGAGTTCGTCGAGCGCTACATCAAGTTCGCCCGCCATGCCGCCTGGGGCGATAACTTCTCCATCCCGGGCCTGGACGCCGCCGCTGCCGCCGAAGCTGCCGCTGCCGAAGCGACCCCGCCACCCCAGACCACCGCCGCCGACGACGACCAGCAGCAACCCCCGATTGCCATGAACCGCAAGCAGCGCCGGATGCAGGAGAAGGAGACGCGCAGGGAGTCCGCCAAGGAGGGGAGGAAGCCGAGTCGCGCCGCCAGGGCTGGTGGACGAGGTAGCCAGCAGGCCAGCGGGAGCGCCACGCCCGTGCCGCAGCAGACGACCCAGGGAGGCTTAGGGTCCGGGGCCAGTGCCGGGGCCGGGCCGACGGGCGCCAAGAAGCGCGTCGTCGCCGAGAACGGGAAGATCCTGGTCGTTGACTCCCTCGGCGACGTGTATCTCGAGCAGGAGGACGCGGACGGGAACATGCACGAGTTCCTGCTTGACGTAGGTGTTCATCCACTTATGAGACAACTTTATTATGCATGCATGTGTGGGGAAAAAAAAAGCTAACACTGATATGATACAACAGCCCAACGAACTGCCCCCGCCCACGGTGAGGGACACGGCGCTATTCAAGCTACCCGGCTGGGCCTACGCGTTCACCGTCGGCAGGGTCCTCGGCCAATCTGCTTCATCTCCCGCCGGTTCCGAGGCAGATGCCGCCGAGGACGCGGACTCGGCGGACTCGGAGGGGGTCCCCGCAGCGCGCACGCCGTCGACCGACTCGGCCGACGACTTCGAGCTCCTCGAGAAGAGCGTCGAGGACCTCCCGCAGCAGACTAAGACGACCGGAAGCCAGGCACAGCAGCAGCAGCAGAGCGGCAAGGCGAAGAAGCGGAACAAGAAGCGGTAGTCAGTGCATAGCATAGCTAGGATGGCATAGCATGGCCCGGGCGGTGTGGTGTCGTGCTTGGTCTGGGTTTTCTACTAGGTAGTCTAGTAGTATATACATACATACATAGCCTACCCGCTACGCCACCGAGATGGAGTATACGTTCCCTTCCGCTTAGCTTCATCCCGCTCATGGCTCATGGCTTGCTTCTTAGAATATAAAATAAATTCTTGTTTCTTGGGAACCCGTGTTTTACATCCATGATATTATAGTAGATTATACACTTGTTCTCGCGACTACATCCATCCATCTATTAGATAGCGTGTATCTTATCCGCCCAAGACTTTTAGTGTGAGGAAATTGGCATGGGGCCGATGCATTGATTTGTTCACCACTAGTCCAGTAAACTTTTCTCGTGGCGTATCTACGGTAACCTTACCCGTGATCAAAAAAGGCCTGCCGCTTCGCGGGGAATGATCGATGGATCGGGCGTACCACGCGATGGCGTGGTTCATCCATCGTCCGTGTGGCAATGCCTTGCATAGAACACGTAGGTAGTCACGCCCGGCCTACTTGACACTGTGATAGCGGTATGATCGAACTGGGAGCGGGGCCGATCTAAGACAACAGATCACGCACTGAGCACCTATTTATTTGAAGGTGGTGGTGGAACTCCATCATAAGTCACCTGTATAAATTCATTCGAAGCCAGATCCTTAATGTAAAACATCAGCATGGGGGACTTTGCATTATTATTAAGTGACTATTTTCAGCTTCAGCAATCATCGCTATGATCATCACGAATGATATGATGAATTCCCGGGATTTTGGCTTGTTTTCCTATGTCTCAGACGGCTCTGATCAAGGGAGGGAGGGTGAAGCCACCGTGTTCTCGTGTTCCGTGGCGATTCTAGGGCGGGGAAATAGCGTTTTTATAGGGACTTATGCAAGGGAGTTGAAGGAGCGGAAGAAAGGACGGCCCCGAAAGAGAGACTAGGAGACCGACCGAAACAGATCGGGCGCGTGAAGGAGTGACTGCTCATAATGGGTCGTAGCACAGATAAATGAAGGCTATGGTCTAGACGCTAACGTACCTTGTTTACGATATACTAGACTGTGGGAACCTAGAGAGCATCAGATCATGGAAGTCAGTCGTACAATACATCCAACGTGCTCGGGGCGGGGAGAAACGCGAAAGGGGGGGAAAGGTGCCATGATAGAGAAGCGACTGTAGAGGAGAGAAAAGGCTAGGGAAAAGGCCACACCAGCATCCCTCAACGCCGTCCTGGGAACATGAATTCAAGTAAGTTATGTATGCGAAACCTTCCCTTCCTTTCCTGGTCCATGCGAACATCAAACAGAGTGATAACATCATGCTCATGCCATCGTCCATCCCCTCAGCCTCTCTCATCCACAATCTACCTGGCTAACTAATCGCTCAACAGAACTGACTACTAGAGGCTATGCCTCGCAACTTGAATCAGCGTTAGTCTGACAAGAGCTTTGTATGTATGTACAGGTTTTAGAGCTCCATGTCGCCCATCTGCTGAAATGCGCCGTATTGGTTCTCCATGGCCTGTTGTTGGTAGGTCCAATCGTTGGCATAGACGGGATCTGTGGCTAGACGATAGTTGCCGCCACCGACAGCGGACCCGAGCCGTGACATCTCTTCTTGAAGCTGCCGCTTCGCCGATTCCTCGTACTCGCGCCGGGCGAGCATCTCGTACCCTGACATCATATACGGCTCGACGTACGCAGCGTTCACCCAATGTCCATCGGTGGTTTGAACAGGTGTCAGTGGTGTGCCGTCCACTATAGGAAATCAGAAGTCAGTAATTGTCGCTTAGAGTCAAAACTGGAGTTATGTCTAAGACACGCCGGAGCATGCGGGAACATGGAATGCATGTGAAAAAGGAATACAAAAGACATAAAAAGGCTTACTGCTCATCAGCGAGTTTCTCCGTGCTTCTTCCTCTGCCAGCTTCTGCTCGTGGCGGAGTTGTGCAAGAAGCTCTTCCTGCTCGACTGTCGTGTTTGTCCAGGCCACAGCCGGGCTAGTCTGTTGCGAGTGCGTGGGGGGGTATATCTGCCAAAGCTCGACCAGGCGTATTTGCTGGGGGGTATCGGCCGTCTTGAATAGGTCAAGTTGCTGCGGAGATAGGCACAAAGGGTCTATTCCGTGTTGGCTTAGAACCTGCTCCGCCGAGGGTTGTGTTTGCGGGGGCACCGAGGAGGCGCGTTGGGGTTCAGGGGCGGGGTCCTCTTGGTGAACTGTATGAGCAGAGTGATGGTAATGTTGCGTAATAGAGTACTTGATAGGCTCCGGCTCTGACTCCGGCTGCTGTTGGCTGGGTTGCTGTTGGACTGGCTGCGGTTGCTGAAATGTCATGTTACGAGAGAAGAGCGTGGCGAGCTCGTCGCCGGCTTGCGTGTTCGACTGTGCGTGCGCCATCACTAGAGATGTGGCGGGAGTCAGCGAAGACCGAGACCCCGGAGATACGAAGAATGGACAAACGCTCACTTACCGAAACAGGCGAGAAATGGCGTAGGCTGTGAGGTGGTGTGATATCGTCGGTGTGTCGCTGGGAACCTGTAATATCTGTATGTCTGCTGCGGAAGCGGTGTGGGGAGTAAGAGGCGGGACAACGACAGCGTGCGAGAAAGTCGCGGTAGCAGAAGCGAGGAGCTCAGATAATACTGTGTCTTATATTGACTATGCTACGTAATTGGGCAGTGAAGCTATGGCTGGGGCGAAGTGAAGACCGAGAGAGAAAGACGGGGAATGGAGGGGATTCGTGGGACGCCCGCTGTGACTTGGGGCGCGAGGTGTCAGGCAGAAGGTTAAATGGAGCTGGGATCCTTGGGCCGGGTTCCAGCACAGACGCAAGCGTGTTGGGCAAAGGTACTAAGACCCGAGAAGCGACCGTCCGGAGAATGTTGTGGGGATGTTTGGTCTAGTGAATGGATAGTCTAGAGATCAGGCAAAGATGTGAAGGGACGAAGGGGAAGCGGGGGGCTATTTATCGTGGGAATTCTCGCAGGCTGAACAGATGCGACAAAGACGTGGTTTGATGACAGAGTCGGTATTGGAATCAACGTCGACTTGGTATCCGAAAAGCTGGAGATTCGCAGAGCCAACCATGGAACGAGATATTGTGAAGTTGGCAGCGAAGCAGTAGACAACCTTGAACCTAATAAGAGAGAGATATGGATGGAATGCATGAAAGGGTTGGATGAAGGAGGGGTCGATGTTGAGGAGGTCGATGACTAAAGCCGGCTGCGAAAGGGAGGGCGGGGAGAGAGGCGAGGGGCACTGGCGAATCAGCGCCGTCCAGCGTGGCCAAGCGAGCTAGCCCAGCCAAGCAGGCGACTTGCAGCGAGCAGATTCAGTGGACCTGTCGGAAGACGTGTCGCTTGCTCGTGCCTGCCCGTGTCCTGCCCGTGTCCTGCCCGTGCATCGTGCATCGCGTGCTTCAGTGGAGCCGCGTTGGCGCCCGACCACTTCGAACTAACCTAACCTACATTACCCAGATGGTAAGCGAGCCAATCAGCATAGTGTTCAAAGGCATCACCATTTGGGTGAAATGGTATTTAAGGCCAGGATCACGAGAGGAAAACCAAGATTGAATGCGGGAATCTTGAGCTCTTACACTTTTCCTTCAGCAGTGTTATTAGTTACCGCTACAGTGGTTAATATAGGCACTCAGCACATGTTGTTTAATGGCGACCCTCCTGAGTTAGATCTCTTAGTCCATGCATAGTAGTGGGTATTAGTGGAATTCTATAGCTAAAGCAGCCAGTAAAAGTGCCTGTCCAGACTTTAAACTCATAGCAAGATAATCATTAAATATTGGGCCCCCAACTCCTGTGATAGTACGCCCTGTGTTGATGCCTGAGGCATTGTCATCCTTGCACCAAAGAATACATACAGTACGCCAACCAATCCAGCAATTCCCGTGGTCCAACGCCAAAGAAGGTGCCAGTATCTCTCCTCGAGGCCTTCGTGACCTTACTTTCCGAGTGATGGTATCATAAATATTTTTGTCCTTTTTTCTTCAAAACCAACGCCATGCTGAAAAGGAAGAGAGAGAAAAGGAGAAAAGGATAGAAAGACAGGGTGAAAACAGGAGAAGAAGGGCTGTTCCAACTGGATAAAAAAACAAGAAGCCAAAAAAAAGGGAGCAACCGGCCAAACCACCAACTCCGTAACCTTCCTCACAGCAAGTGACCCCATCTACCCGACCACTGCTGATCCCTCATTATTTCCCCCTCTATTACATATGTGTATTCGGCTCTCCCTTTTGTTTTCCTACCAGCATATTCCCTCTTCAATATCCCCAATTGTATCCCCAGTTCTGCTCCCAGTGTGGCCACCAGTTCTGTTGTCCCCATTGTGGCCACCAGTCCTGCCACCAGTCCTGTCCCCAGTTCTGGAAACCGGAATATGGGTATGGGTATGGGTATGTCCCGAACTCATACGGTCGCTGCCCACGCGTGGCGGTGATAGAGGCGCCGTCCAATCGCATGCCGTCAAGGGCGCGTCTTAGCCTTCTGGCATCTGCCTTGTCGCTGGTGGTGATAGTGGACCCGTCGACGAACTGGACGTTTGGGTCATTGAGCTCGCACCTGCTCGAGACACCCTGCACCGCCATCTGTACCCGGCGGAGGGTCGTTTTGTGATGGAAGCCGCCAAGGGACACCGTATGCGACGTGGGCGGGGACGGGGGCCAGGCAGGCTGCGTGTAATAATAGGGGAACGAGCTAGTGCTGCTTGGGGTACTTGGGGCACAATGATTCCATAAAGGAGATTCGTCGATGGGTTGCGGACTGAGCGGCCCATAGTTGTTCCAAGCTGCGCCAGGAATGTAGGTCCCGTGGGCGATGACGATTTTGTGGCCGGCGCTGGTTACAACCGGCTCGTAGGTTTTATGGGGTTTTATGGCCATTCTTATCATTTTCAGTGCGTATGCACTGATCGTTCGGGGACATCGGATGGTGATCGGGTCGTCTACGTTTGTTTCGCCGGTCGTAATAACCGTCGAGGTGTTCGTTGACTCGACATACAACGGGGTTCGAAAAACCTCTGAAGGTGGCAAGTAAGCATTCATACAGTACCATGTAGGAAATGATCCGCCTTACCGATAGCTTTAAGAAAGTTTGAGTGTTTATTTATACAGACCCATCCATCCGAGGACTCTGGAAACACTTCCACATGCTCGATCCTCTTGACGGATTTCTTTAGATGTTTCCAAATATCCATGAATCGAGTTCCCTGTTGTAGCTTGTGTGATAGTTAGCGTTAGAACCGCAACATGAGGAAATATCGCTTACTCCGGTGATGGATACAAAAAATAACCTCGTTTTAGCGCCGTTGTCCACGGTGATGGTTTGCGAGGTTCTCGGGGCAGGCATTTTCGTTCCTGGCGAACTGTAGCAACAAAACTTCTGGGCGTCTGGTTGGGTAATATACTGAGTTTGTATGGGTATGAAAGAATTTCGTGATGAGAAACTTGCGAGGCAAGAATATCTTCGCACCGATCCGTGCCCCTACATATATACCCGTTCCCAAGCAAAGGGCCCCCCGACGCCAGCTGCGGCTAGTACCGAGTGCTACATCCCATACTGTTGATATTAATCGGGCTGGGATGCGTGTTTGCCTGGGAGTGGAAGGATGAAGCGGCCTGTTGGTTGCACAACATAGAATTACTTCCTGACTTTCCACGCCTGTGCTAGGTAGGATATCGTCTAGGACGGGCGCTTGGCTGTTCAACAGTAGTAACGCACACACAACCTGAATCTATTTCGTATGAAAAGTGCAAAAAGCAAGGTAGGGGAGCCCTGGTGCGAAAGCCGGGAATCACCAACATCTGAAACAAAAGGAAGCGGGAGAGGCCTAAAGTGTAGAATGTGTAGGACAAAAATGTAAGGAGTGTGGTATACAAATATGACCCTATAACCCCATAAGATATGCTTATGAGGGGAAGAATATTATTACTGTTAGGGCTTGGTAATACCTATGCACAGGGTGTCCTGTGACTATTTCAATTGCGAGGGGACTAAGTAGCGCCAGCCACCGAAAAACTGCTTGGTGTGCTCCGGCGAGGCCTGTTGGAAGACCCAGTTTGTTTTCATGTTATCCGTGCTCACCATTCAATGGCCATGGCCATGTACACCAAGCTAAGCCTCTTCTCGCATACATAGCACAGTAGAACAAAAAGGTAGAGAGTATCGACAGGGGCTCATCGCCAGCGTACTCAGATGTAAGCAAAACATATTACAAGGCGGTATCTAGCCGTGTGATTACCACACAAGCACCCTCCAAACGGCGTCGGAATTGTAGAGGTACTTCGTGAACCGCGTATAATTGGACGAGGACTTTGCAGGGTTAGGGCAAGGAGTTACATTCACGGGAACACGTGGACGTAATGGGGCACAACATTCCTGCTTGGGTTATCCCACTCACCTGAGTTCCATCCGCTGTCGACAGTATGGGCGGGGAGAGAGGAGCACAGTGTCTCAGCTCACGTATGCCCCATAACCGATACCAGCTGGACTTCTAGACTCTAGGGAGCGTCTCGCTGTGTTACTATCGTGACGGGGATACCTGGAGCAAACTCCCAACATAGCTAAGCTATCGTATGACCAGATAATATCAGCATCTGGACCGGGTCGGGTCAATACGGCGTCCTCCGATAGTGGCAGAATAAGGAGTAGGCCGAACTCGATGATGGCCATCGAGGCACAATTTCAGGTACTGCGTTGACGCTTCCAGGCTTCTTAAATCAAGGGATAATTGAAGCGGAATATTAATCTTCCCAATCGCTCCAGGGAAAGGTCACGTACTCGAAGTGTGTCTGCTGTATTTGGGGCTCTTAGAGTTTCTATATCGTTAACATATGGTTTGAATCTAGTGAAGGTTGCGACCGATGTGCGTCATTCTACATTGTCTTTACACTGAATTGGGGTCTGAAGATTGTACCAGACGCCTCATGGGCCTATTCCACTTGACGGCGTGCACTTAGAGCCTGGTCAACACACTGCTCACGGGTAGCTGGGTGGTTTACCGGCACCGTGGTTGTACATGTGGGCTAGCCACTGTTTGCCCATCGGTATTTGATGGGAAGATCAAGCATTAACTAAGCCTAAAACGATAGATGTGTACTTTTGTTGATAGATCCATTATCCGCTGGGCCATGTTGAACTCTGGCAAACAGCGCGAAGTTGCCTTTCATAATTGGTGGAGTCAGCACGCGCGAGTTAAGACACAAAACACTGCACTGCAACTGATTGAAACCCATCGAGGGGGCTGGGCCACTACTTTTATCGCCAGGAGTGGCTCGAATACTGTCCAGGCAAAACACTTTACTTAAACAGGTGCAGTCAGAGTCGGGATTGACCATGATGTTACTTTAATTTCAGAGAAAAGTTCATGATCTAGTGTTAAACATCGCAGTTTTAGAAAGGGAGACCTGGCTAAATTTTTTTCGCACAGTCCCTTGTAAAGGTATTGTGGCCGCTAAATACATAGACGTAGTACCCTCTTGCTTCGAGTCTACTCTCCACTGTAAAATATCAGTATATACGAAACAGCGTGAGTACTAGTAGGCGTTCGCATTTTGGGTCATTAACTGGTCTCAAACCCGACATACTGCCGAAGGTACTGAGTCGACGTTCATCTTACGTATCGTATCACCAACAGATGCTGTCAACCGCTATGGGTTTCTCTTTCCACCATTCATCCCCCGACGCAACCGAATACGAGTGTCCTCCTTATCACCAGGTCACGAGGCCTGAGATATTTGCTTCTTCACTTCCTCATTCTACTATAGTAGAAACGAGTGCGAGCACACCAGTCCCGTGTGCTACTATTTTGCTTGCACAGGCAGTTTGCTTCGGTATAACCTTCGTACAATAATACCTATACCACCTCTACAGGAAAACTTTGAGGGCAGACAAGTATCAGCTAAGCCATTCGTGGACATGCTATCAGGCGGCGCAAATAACTCGAATACTGAATACCCTTGAGTAATGAAGAGAAGGTAGAAAGAGGACGGCTGCCAACATTTGCAAAAGGGCAGAATCAGCTATTCTGAAAGTGGGACTGAGCGTCAAGAGCCGGAACTGGTAGCGACCTTGTAGCAGGAACGCAGACCATTTCGGCTCTACAATTCCGATTTCATTGTGACGGGCTTAAAACCAGGGGTAGCGGGATAACTACAGAACCAAAAAAGCGACCCTCGGTGGCGCTGGCCATGTTCGTAGCCCGCGTGAGCCTTCCTAGCCGACAAGTCATGAAGATCGACGTGGTAAGTAGAACGTCCCCATTGTTTGGTGGGTTTGGGGTTTGAGAATAAGACGCCAGTTTTCCGCGAAAGGTACTGTAAAGCGAAAGAAAACAGGTAACTTAAATGCCCCGCCGGTTGGTATCTAGGGAACCTTCAATCCATACTCGCGACATTTTACTGCTTTAGGGAAAGCCACGCGGATAAGCATGGGAATATTTGTAACGAGTTCTTCGTTGGTTGGCCCGTGGATATCGAGGATCCCAAGCCCCCGGTGCGGACGCGCCTCGATAACATAACACAGCTTGCCGCCGAAGTGCAAGCGAAGATTGCACTAGCTAGCTTCGTAGCTTTTTTCGATGCCCACCTCCGCCTTCACCTTTAGATACCTGTTTTCTGCCTCTGTTCTTAGATCTTCACCTTTTACTCCATTGCAACACATTGCCACCTGCCTCACTTCCATTGCCTCGACTTATCCAGTGCTACGGTCTACATACGCTCTCAGCGAAAGTTTGAATTAGCGTTCGCCTGGTGGAATTTCCTCTCCTTGATGTATCTGCCCGCACACCGCCCACATGCAAGATATCTTCAATGGCTACGATCACACATTACGCAAACTAATACTAATCGCTGTATAGTCTAAGTCGTCCTATACACCCCCTACACCAATGGGATATCCCACCAGCCATTATACGCAAGAGACCGAGTCCAACGCAAATAGCAACGCAAGTCGACCGTCCAATATACAGCCAGCAAAAAGTTTGGAGATATGAACTATACGGCGGAGCGATCTGTCTTGACCATGACGAAGAACCCAGACACTGCTAAATTCGATCGCGATGGTTTGGGAAGGATTAAGACAAATACACACGAGTCTGTTAAAACAAGGGCATGAGAGCTAGCGGCGCATAGTACAGTCGTTTTCAACCAGTACCTCCTCCAGTTCCAGAGCTGGGGAGGTTTGCTTGACTTGATGCCACGGAAGTTGATGGCTTGCTTGGTAATTGGGCCAAGTAAATGCTGTCATAACCCAACGATATAGCAAGCCTATTATCAGGCCCGGCGCAGAAACAACGAATTCAATCGTTCCAAACATACGAGGGACATTTATTAGAAGCATACATGAGTTACAGGGATATCTGTCACGTAATGGATCGCCGCACCAAAGTGATCTAGGTTCACTGGCTCACGATAGCCAGGCTTATCAGAGGAGTGATAATAGCAAGATACACGATCCAACTAATTAGTGAGTGGAGGAATTTGTCTATAGTCACCAGTATTTCCTGTATATCTAGTCATTCCTTGCCTCAGTAATCAGTCTACGCATTCTCTACCTTCTCGGAAGCGAATGGGAGAGACATCTTCGCAGCCCAGTCCTATTGTCTCTGTGACAGTGCTCTACTCAGCTCAGCATCCCCATCAAAGGAACCCAACAATAATATATTAGTGGATAATACCATGGCGTAAAATCGTTGGAAAATCGTGCGGAAATTAATGCACCAAAAGGGGAAAGGAAGCCTGTTTCGTGCACAGGCTGTGTTCGATATGGGTGCTCTTGAGGCTTACCACGGTCCCTCGGGTCGTAGGGGCCTCCTACCGTGGTAGAATACTTCTTGGCAATTGTGGGTTCTCAGTACTATTTGTAAGGAGGGATGGTGCGGGATTTTTTATCCGGCCAGACAAGCCGGATCTATTGGAGTACTGTAGCTCGACAAGCTAAAGAAGATTGACGGTTTTGCTGGGAGCTTGAACAAGCACAAGGGAAATACTTCAGGTACAAAGTGAATAGGTGATTATGAAACAGCCCGGAAAAGCCTACAAATACTGTCCTAATTGACTTGACTTGTATCAAGCTACTCGTAAGTCAAGCAGGCAACACTTAGTCTATAATGGAAACAAAAACTTTGCTGTACCGAACCCCTCTAAAGCAGCATCTCAACGGTCTGGTGGGAGGGCTGACCCTGGAGGCCCCTCTGGTCTGTCTCTGGGTGAGGCTCCAACAAAACTCAGCTGCTGAGATTGGCTGAAATACTTGGCTACTCTTGCATACCGAATCTTTCCCATCTGCCGCGCACGCACGTCCGAACTTCAGGCCTCTCGAAATTTCAAAGAGTGAGGCTACAATAACAAAGGGCTGTGGAGACCGGATAGTAACTCCTACGTGGACATAACCAAGTTGAATGTCTACAAAGACGTAGGCGGGTTAGTGACCAAAGCAAGGCTTTCCTTCAGCCTCAAACCCGATTGATATTGGCCAAGTTTCGGTTTTTGGCGTCTTGCCAAGTCGTTTCGGCGTTAACACGCTTTGGGGGCCTGTTTCGGAGGCCTTTCGGACATAGCGACTTATACCAGACTATCGCCGTAGTTGAGCATCATCTTGATTCTCGAGAGATAAATGCCGTGAGTCTTGAGGAAGCAATGGGAAATGATAAATGAGCATTAGGTATATATATACCTATGTAGACGAAGAGGGTATAGACTAGAATCAATCGAGGAACAACGTAGGTTACCATAAATACCAAACGCCAGATCTCCAAGCGTATACGAAAAAGAGTGTCTTAGAAAAGGGTGATTCCACAAGCTCGAAACATGGCTACGATCCTTCTCACTGGTAGAAGCGGTTTAATCGCCGCTCATGTTCTCGAGACGCTACTACAGCGTGGCCATTCCGTTGTCACTACAATGCGTTTGACGCAGGAGGGAAGGCTTATTATTGACGCCCACTTGTATCATTCCCCTGAGACACTCGAATATGCTGTTATTGAGGATATTGCGCAGGCAGATGGTATGAGGATTCCTTCGGTCCATGCTCAGGTCACCCCTTATTTATCGTATGAAATTTATTAACACCAGATCCGTGGCAAAGCACTCGACAGAGCCGTCATCTCTGAGCTTCCATTTGAAGCTGTTGTAGGTACTGCCAGTCCTTATTACTTTAACTCCTAGGAAAATAAAAAGGAGCTGCTCGAGCCAGGTAGGCCAGGTCCTTCATCTAGTATTGTCCTTCCTGGTTCTAACAGTCTTCCAAGCTATCAACGGTACTGTCGGGTTGCTAGAATCCATCTACAAACACGCCACAAGCGTCAAACGTGTCGTAATCACCTCCTCCTCGGCAGAAATCCTAGGTCAGCGGCAACCAAACAAGGTATACACCGAGGCAGACTGGTGTCCCGTAACCGGAGAGTACGCCCTAGTTGGACCCGCCAACAATTATCGAGCTAGCAAGACCTTTGCTATAGGTGACGTCGATCGCGGCACTCTAGGTGATCCGGTAGACCATGCGCCACTGATATGTGCTCAACTCATAGGAACGCGCGGCATGGAAGTTTGTGGAGGAAAAGGATCCCGGGTTCTCTCTTACTGTGATACGTATTAATTCTTCGTGCAGCATTCATCGCGAGTGGTCAATCAGTACGGCTGACTCCGCCTAGTGCAACTCGCCTTTGGTACTGGGGCCAATTCTTCATTGTTTGGAGTCGGTCTCATCTCTGAATACATCGAACCAGCGCATTCGCGATATTATGAGGAGGGCTTCTAAGCAAGGGCTTCCGATCACGGGGAATCACCTGTTCGTGGACGTACGCGACCTCGCCTTGGGTCATGCCCTCGCCGTGGAGAGCCCGATGCTGCGAACAAACGCTTCTTCATGGTTGGCGGCCACTTTTCCAACAAGGAGATCACCGAGATTATCGCGGAAAACCTTCCGGCATTGAAGAAAAACCTACCGTCTGGAGGCGCCCTCATGTCGGGAGATTATCCGGCGGTTGGTCCATATGGGTTCGATAACACGCGCGGCAAGAAGTTGCTTGGGGTGACGTACCGACCGCTGAAGGAGAGCATAGTGGATTCCGTGAATAGCTTGGAGCCCTTCTATGAGCAATAGACCATCGATCTCCGAGTTTATGCATTTTGTATTCCTCATCCCAGGGTAATCCAGTATAGAAGAGTTGAAGCATGGGACTCCAAGGCTGAAAGTTTCATTGGGGTTTCGACACGCATATAATACCATACAAATAAGATGATTTTTAACGCTTATTATAATAAGCGTTAAAAATATAATACGCAAACGATTACAGCCGAAGGCCGTCAGTTAACTAGTAGTATTTATGTTACTGGGAGAAAATCAAAATAAAGCACTTATAACTAATTACAAAATAACTAATTTTCTACGACCAGCTTTGGAAAGAATTATAAGCTCTCATTATCGTTTACTTTGTTTTAAGTACTTTACCAGAAACGGGTTCATTCCCGCTCTTTCGAGAGCGTCGATCCATCCTCTGAAGAGTATCATTGTTAGAGCCTCGCCGACCAGTGCTTCTAAATGCTTTCTAAGATGTTGAACGCCGATGACAACATTACCGTTTACATATGCGGCTTCCGCAACAGAGGGGGGTCGGTGTATATCAAACTTTTTTATTTGATGTTCAGCAGTTACAGATTGAATGTGTCTTTGGAATCGTATGAAATATGACCGCGCCACGCTATTTTGAACAACCTAGGCATTCCGGCTAACATGACGGAAACTTTCCAACACCTAAACTTGCATATCTCTAATCATAACCGGTGTCGACATGCCTGGCACTAAATCCATAAACCGCCTAGACTCTACGGGCCGTTCCGGCCCCCTCGAGGAGCTTCATGTCGTACTTACTGACTAGGCAAATGAGGATTAGCTTGAGAGTGACCTCGGCCGTAGAGGTGAACTAAAACTTGCTCGTGCCGAGCGAGGCGCGGCACCGCACCCAGCACTTGGCGTCATTGTGCTGGCATCAGGCACCAAGGGGCTTGAGGTGTCTGTGTTATGGCGCAGATTGGGAAACGACACGACGGTGTCGGCGGGAACGTGCAGGCCATCTTTGAACGTGTATGGGGCCATGGCGAAGTGCTGGACCATGGCTACGTCGTGTAATTACACACCGATCAGTTGGGTTGCAAAGCAAAAATGCGGCGAAAGGGGAGGCATAAAAAAACTCCGACCACTCTAAAAACCAACCCCTTCGTGGGAGGTGGGAAAGTGAGGTGACGAGGAAAACCCCTCGCGACACGTCTGCGGCGAAAGGGCCCCTCTGCCGGGGGACGTGCGCGATGCTAAGCTGTTGGGTCATAGAACACATCATGAACGAAACCATCGTTTTAATCTCCCCAAGCACGTGGCGCGTCCACACGGGCGGGTCTTTGACCTCGTCTTTTAACATGTGTTAAATTTCCTCGCGAATCTCAGTCAGGGTGTTCGGCGTGCCGAGCAAGCTGAAAAGCGACTGTAGCGCGATAAAGGAGGTGCCGTGCATCGACACAAACATGACGATAAACATGTTCCGCACAGTCTCGTCTGGTGTAATAGTCTTGCGATTCGCGCGATAGTTATCCACGATCCGTTGGATGAAGTCGTCGTGTGTTTCGGCCTGTCGAGCCTCGAGTACAGGGCGCACGAGATTGGCGGCATCGTGACGCGCTTCATTTACCTGAGTCACCTCTGGGTTCAGATAGTATGCCATTCAGTGGAGCATGGGGTAGTACTTCTTCCGAATGGCACCCTAGAAAGCGAAAATACGGGGTGATGTGCCTCATTACAGTGGCAGGCCAAGCCTCGCGGAGCTCGGGACCGACCATGATGCGCGCAGATATTTGGGGGAAAAGCCCGAGTATCTTGGGGTGTAGGAGTCCAGGACCACCGATGTCTAGTTCGGGCAAGCCGGCGTCCCCTTTTCCGCGCCTCGGAAACTCATGGCCTACATGGGCTCTATGAGATTGTTCAACGCGCGGTTAAGGTCGACTCGAATGATGGTTTGGATCTCTTCCGTGATTTGAGGGCCACCGACTATGCTCATCGTCGAGGTCTAAAACGGCGCTGTTGGAGGTACAAGCTTAGAAAGATTGGTGGAGAGGAGTCAAACGTTGTTTAGAATAGAAGGAAGGCTCAGTTTCTCCTGCAGCGCATTCCTTCCGTCCCGGCCAAGCGTCATCATTTGTGCTAACACATATAATCTGCGTAGTACTGCAGCTCAGAATGCCAGAAATTCCATTGGCATGTTCACAAGGCGGATTGCAAAAGCCTCTTGGAAAAGAAATATGGCAACCTTCCGGCCTATGTTGTACTTCATCTCCATTGACACGAAGGTGATCACTACGATGAGAATATCCGTCTTTTATTCGCTGGTAGGCATATTATCACACCGAGATTTCGGGGCAAGTTGAGTGAAATTGACCATCCTTAACGGCTTCGGGAGATCTTCGAAATGTCGTCGAGACGGTTGCTCAACTTTCGGGAACGTACAATCAGCCCTTCATAACTACGTTAAATGATCGAGATGCTAACGTGGTCGTTCGAAATACTATACTGCATCTCATTGCGGTCGTTGTTGAAGGCACTGACGAAGCTATCGACTGCATGATCCGCGTTGGATACTCAGCTCTCCTACGCAGGTCAGATAATGGACTACTTTAATGTCGTATCTGCCCCTTGGTTCAGGAATTATGCGTGGAGATGGCAGGAAGGGATCTGAAAGCATTTTAGGAAAGACGTGGACCTTTGGGCAACGGTCTTTGACACTTGTCCAGAAGAAGTCGTCATGGAATGCCACACAGTCGTACTTTCATACGCCTACGGGGCTGACCCCTAAAGGAGCACAGAAGAATCGTACGGCAGTTACTCTAGCTGCTTCAAGAATCGACTACGTCGACCGAGCTTTTTACTTGCTCTCGCCTCCTCATCGAATCGCCTCCAGGCGCTTCCGAGAAGATGGCCTACTTCTGCCTTTTGGATTTCCCCGTCACGATTTTACAGAGCCAAATCCTTAAGTGTAAGCCGAGCTGCCGATATCTTTAGGTGATTATGCAGGAAAGCTAACCGATGAAAGGGCCTTCTCTCAGGGGGGTGGTAGTTGGCCTATGGAAGACAGTGCCGATCCTAAACAAAGTTGGTCTATAGAGAAGATTGCGCAAACGTCGAGTGGCCCTGCAGCTGCTGGCTTGTAGTGGGGGGATATTCCACTTCCTTCGCGCTACGCTCCGATGCTTCTTGGTCCGTCTGTCGGAATTAGCTGTTTCCTTTCAATTATTCTCTACAGATGTAGCAACCCTGCCTGCGTATTCATGTCTATGCCACAACTCGACTCACGGTCAACTATTCTTTTTCTTATTTTTCATTCATAAATTATACTCCATTCCGTCACAAGTACTAACAGATGTGCCTTGGTCTAGACGTTTAATATTGCAGGCAAGGGATGGTTCGGCATCCATAAAACACTCGCCTCTTTGAGCCCTTTCCTACAAGCACCTTCCATCAACCGACATGCCACTTTGATCACCTCTTTCATGAATGCCGTAGACGAAGCTCTAACGCAACAAGATTAAATGGCCACCATGACACCAAGCGGTGCGGAGACCAAAAATCTAGTGAAATATCTCCCCATCAAAAGACCATGGGTGTCCAAATGTGATCCTGACTTTGGTAAAATTTCGCGTTAATCCAGACGTGGTGTTGAGATATGGTCACATCTTTGATAGTTTCGTGTCAACATTCGTTCGTTCACTTCTAGGCCGAAATAAAGATAGCTGTATCACTGATGTGTACAAAATTAAGCATGTACCTAAAGGAGCTCAGTGTCAAGCAGTGGGCCGACCCCCTCGGAATGGCCGTCAAAGAAGATCCTACGAGCATCGAGAAGTGTCTTTATCGGCTGAAGCTTCGCCTAGGTGAACCTGGAGCGCAGGCCGAATTTGACAGACTTCTGGCTGGGGGGGCATTAGGCAAGGAATGCTACGTAGGGTGGGGACTGGTGGGATCTTGATTTCATGGGCACTCACACCGATTGGTCTGACAGGGTTTTGCAATAGGTGGCCAATCTCGACATTCCTATTGCCAAATCTGCGGCAGTATTATGCTGAGACGAAGTTAGGGCTGCTGGGTGGTTGGTATGGAGGCTCTGCGAAGCGTTAGTCTTCGTGTCATCCGCTTCCTTTCATTCACAGAACGTCATGTTATCGAGAATCAGATATGTTAGTCACTCGATAGTAACCATTGGAAGACACGGCGTCTTAGGTCGCTTGCGGTTGTCACTGGGGTTGTCAGACGCTTATACTTTGAGTACTATAGTAGCTGGCTACGCCAAGTTGGAATCTCCCGACTTTTCATAAATGATGCTGTTTATCGAGGTATAAAGTTATATTTCCGGCTTCTTGTGCCTCTTACTACCTATCTCCCCCGATCTAGGTCGTGACTCTGTATACATGGAAGGTTGTGTGACTACCAATGACCATAGATATTTATGCCCACAAATCACATGAGATATAAGCGAGCCATTCAACATCAGACCTTAGCGAGCCGCAAAATTGAACTCAAATGCCAACAGAGCCTCGCCTCCGCGATTCATCAAACAACAATTTCGCGCTGCAAGTAGAAATGGCTGTTTCCAGCATCGAAGAAGACGTTCCCGTTGTACGGCCGATCGGAGAATCTTTATTTGAAGTCACAGTATCGCGAAAGAATCGCATGAGCCTATTCTCCGACGCCGTACAACGGCCCAACGACAACAGCGAGGAAACAGAGCTCATCATGCGGAACTTCGGCGCATGATCGCCACGGCTTACTTCGTTCCTTAATCGCCGAATGCCCGAGCTGGCCTATAATGTTCCTTTTAGCCTGATATCCGAAACTAACCTTTGGCTTGTCCCATTTAACGAATAAAGTGTCCTCAGGCAGTACCTTGCTGTCAGTTACTGCTGACAACCGGAAGATAGTAAGGTGAAACATGACTGGGTCTGAAGTTGCCGCCTCATAAACCATGGCCTGTCAGTCGGCCTCTTGCAGATGCAATATTGGCAGAGCGCGAAGTTCACACCGAAGACCCGAGCGCTGGAACCGTCAATTTCCGCAGGGAAGGTCTCTGGTTTAACCTGATATGTATTCGACAGGGGGATCATGAGAAGAGGCAAAGCATCGCCATGATGGACATTATCTACAACCGCTGTCGAAAACTTCTAATTGTACTTGAGGATGTCGTCCTCGGCCCCAACGAGATACAAGGTTTTGGAGATAAGGACCCCACTCGCCACCGGCAAACCGGGACTCAGAACGCTGGGAACCATCGCCGACCATCACGACCACTTGCATGTAGTAAGTAAGGTAAAAGCAAAAATTTCCTCATGAGGTGTTTCGAACAAAAGACGCCCCTTTATAGGGGCAGAGCGCGCTAGCTGGGGTCCTCTGCTGGCTCTTAGAACCAATCATGCCCCACACTCTTCAATGTCGAGGCATGAATTGCTTACTCTGATTGGTCGTTCTCACGCAAGGAAACCCATGACAACTCATGTCCAGCGCCAAGCCGATGACCTGGCTAACTTCTGTCTGGAAAAGCCACCATCCCATCCAACAACCCTGTGAGAGAAAAGTATGGTTTCGGTTCGCTATAGTAGACACTGCGGCATGTGCGTATAGATGTGACACCTGTCTATCTAGTCCTGGCCGTCTTCAGTCTCTTCCCATCATCTACTTCACCACCGGCTGCAGCGAGCTGCAACATCAAGCAAACTTTCATACACGTAGAACGCGAACACCCATTTCTCGTCGCCAGGAAAACCGGCCCCGGAATGACAGCTACAGACAACCGGCAGGACCAAGGAGAGCAAGAGACCAGCCGACCAAGATATGAAGTCGGGTATCATATGACCAGCGACCGCGATGACGATGCAATGTTCAAAGTTCGCAGAAACGGCAAGGCGTTTTACATTCACGCCTTTCCGTTGCAGTTTGTTAACTCACCCTCCACGACGGAGAAGTACCTGTCATACCTGGAGGTGCTTCGATCAGGCGCGGAGGTCATCGGCGACATCTTCGACACTAACGTTCTCGACTAAGCCACACGACCGTTCGAGTCGTTTTTCGCTAAGCTCGCTCCATTCTCAGTACTCCCCCTCCGCCGCGAGGACCTTAGAGTTACTCTACGGGACCATTCCGAGCCTGAGTGGTTTATTTTTAATTTGGGTGTCGTCGACGAGGAATTAGGACCGCGCCGGGTTGAGATGGAGAGATCTCTCTATATTGGGTCGTCGCGTGTTTGGCTAGATGACGACTTCCTTGACGACCTGTAAACTTGGACGACCCTGTACGATCCAGCTAATATTTTATTAAGCTTTAATGATCCTAAAGACGCACTCTCCAAGCCGCCGCGCAAGGTCCTTATTGATAATGAGAAGACGGCATACTCCTTTAAGCCCTGCGACTCACCAGAATCGACAATGGCCGAACTCAATGCCTACAAGAAGACCGCCGCTGCCGGCCTGGCTTCACGTCTGCGATTGTGCCCTCTTTACGCCATCGTCATGAATGATGCCGGTTTTGTCGCAGGCATGTTGCTGACCTACATTGACGGCCGGTCGCTGTCTACACAGGTCGACCCGGATTATCCTTCCGCTTCTGTGAAAGAACGGTGGGCAGGTCAGCTCGATTCCACACTTGCCGAGCTTCGCAAGGCTGGGGTCGTCTGGGGAAACGTGAAAGCGGAGAACGTGCTGGTCGACCAAGACGATAACGCGTGGATTATCGATCTCCGCGGCGGCTACACCCGGGGATGGGTTGACTGGGGGGTCGCGGGAACCATAGAAGGCGATTTGGCGGGCATGGCCAAACTTAGAGAGTTCATATTCATGAAAGAAGGGCAGGTACGCTGGCGGACTGGCCATGAAGCTGAATCAAACATATAATGTAAACGTATACTAGTACAACCAATTTAATACAAATAAGTTTCACGGTCTTCTTATACCTTCACCGACATCCCGTCCGGTTTTTTCCATTTGGACGACACCGAATTCAGCAGCCAGATCAGCAAAGTGACTTTCAAAGTTTTCGATGGCGGTCGTTATCCGATCTCGCAACGCTTTGCATCGCATGCCTATGACATGTAGTCATATCTCTTGTTTTTTACGCAACGCCGGTCCTCGAGTAAACGCTGGGAAACATCCAACGCCTTCTTAGGCCAGGTGGCTATTTATCGTGCAAGTTACTTGAACACATCCCTGCTACAGTTGCCAAACACGTTCTGAGTCTTTCCGGGGTGGTGGTGGTCGTGCTTTAACACCTTTGTACGGCCACAACTGACTAAGTACTTACACTAGTTAATTTAGCCTCATATATTTTCACCTTTTACACAGCAGTTTGAAAAGACCGGTACGTTATTCAATTGTATTGCTCGAGTGCGTAAAACAATGTCTGTAGAGCAAGAAATATATAAAATATCCGTCAAATTAATTACTTTCTATAACACACTTCAGGGCACTCGTTTTTAAAAATAAGTATTTGTATTAGGGGAGCATAAGCTAAAGCAGGCCAAGTTTACATATCGAGAACAAAGATCCGCCATACGTATATATTGCGATTAAGCTTCGTAAACTAGCTTAAAGCTGCTTAAAACCAAAAAAAAAAAAAAAAAAAAAAAAAAAAAAAAAAAAATTTTTAATAATAATAAAATAATAATATTTTTATTGGGCTATCTACTAGATTAAGGTAGGTAAATCGCGAAGTATAACCGATCCGATTATGCCTCGAGAAGTATACGTTACAGAGGTGAAGTTGTGCGGTGGGGCACCTGCAGGGCTGTAGAACCATTTATTAATTATTTAATATACCTAGTTTATTGCAACAAGTCCAGACGGAGCCGGCAAGGGTAGTGTGGATATGTGCGGGGTGACTAATTAGTAGCTACACCATGTGTAGAATTACCCCTTGGATCTAAGGGAGGCCCACGAGTCAATTATTCAATCTATCAAGCCTTAGCTCTTACCCAACTATACTTAATTGGCCGTAGACAGGCATGTCTATTTAGTCTGGAGCCAACCCCCCTGACACTCTGCGGCTTGAATATCCTAAATCGCCCGTCAGCCCGTCAGCCCCTGTGTCTATCACATGACTTTTTCAACGCCAAACATCTAGCTATAACGATATAAATCATTTCTATATTAGCAACTGCATTACCGTCCGCCGACCGCATCAAAACCTGAACGAGACTTCTGCTGTTGCGGATAGCCATTTGATCAAGCATCGCATCCCTACCTCTCGAGCCGGCTTCACACAACATGTCGTCCTCCACGTCCATGCCTCAAGTCGCTTTAGCCAGCACGATACTTATCTCAACCGTCGGATCATTCCTTGCATTTTCCCCTCCCAACCCCAATCCAAAACTTACCTCACCAGTCGATGATTTAGTGAGCCGGCTAAAGCTTACGAACATATGCGTGATAAGAGCCGCCATTGCGCCGATTGGGCTACTGGCTTTACACACTTCCAGTCTTACATACCTCCATCCCAACATTCCAACAGCCGTACTCGGCCACGGCGCTGAGAACGGCTTGAACACAGGTCTTGTTACGTGGTCGCCCGCCACGGCCATCCCGCTTGCCCTGATCTTCTGTGCCGGCATCCCGCTTCGTCTGGGTTCATATGCGACACTCGGCAAAAACTTCACCTTCGCGCTTGCTGAACCCGATCGCCTGACGACCACAGGAATCTATCGCTACGTACAGCATCCCAGCTACACGGGGCTTGTGACCCTTATACTTTGCAATCTGAGCCTTGTCGGGCGCATCGACGGTGCGCTCAGCTGCTGGTTTCCACCACGATTTTATCCGTGCTTTCGGATCATGGAGTGGGCGTTAGCTCCCGTGGGAATGCTAGCAGTGGTTTTTGTAGTATGGAACCGAGTGAGGCAAGAGGAGCGCATGTTGCGCGCTAAGTTTGGTATTGAATGGGAGCAATGGCATGCTCGAACTTGGCGTTTCATCCCGTGGGTTTTATAGTTTATTGGTTTCAACAGACACTCCCACAGCAAATCAAGTTGTCTTGCTTGTTATATGGAGGCTGTCTCATGGAGGCAGAGCTATTCGACATATTGTTGACTTTTTGACTATCGGGGGGTATGTCACGGAACTAAGGAACTGAACCCAATAGGACTACAGCTAATATCGCACGAACCAAAAAACCACCATATATAAGGAGAACTGAGCAAGCTTCGCTGGCATAGATTGAGCTTCCTCCTTGTGGAACTACAATAGTCAATACTGGAGATGCCAGCAGGAAAGAACTGTGGCAGGTAAACTTGACTCGCCACATGGGGTACGAATTCTACGCCGCGATCACAATGTTTGGCTAAAGGTGTTCAAGCCTTACTAGGGTTACTCAGTACACGCAAGGCGAGTCATGTTTTAACACGACTTGCCTTAGCTACCTACTCAAGCAATTAGCTAGTCTCTGCATAGCGGAACATTTCAAGTCTGTGGCGGCGGACTTGACTCAGATAACAAATATAAAGTTCTTGTCCGTGTATACGATATTATATATTATATCATTAAACGATTTTTCGTACCCCCGCCAAGACATCTATTTTGTCTACGGACCCTCTACATGTTACTGTGGCTGAATATCGTCTTAATGGGTGACAGTTGCGAGTTACAAGACAGCCATTTCTGCAAGAGAGAAGAGACCTCTAGAAATTACCTGGCCAATGTCTCGAAAAATACACCAATAAACAGAGTTGGTTACTGTTAACAAACTTCAGACAAAGCGATGTAGTCCTTCAGCCTGAATGCAGGGAACCTGAATCAAGCTTTTGGTGGTCCAGGAGGCAATTTAGGGTACTTGAAACTAGGCTACAAATAGTGCGAGACTTCAGCTTTCAGCTTCCCTATATTATCCTGATTATATAATACGCCGCGACAGCTGTACAAGCGCAATGCTGGGACCGAATTACGCAGCGAAGAGCAAGACTATCAAGGCTTATTCTCCCAATTGGCCAAATAAGGTTTCGTACCTGATTCCTTAAAGTTGGATGTTCTCATAACCAACCGTATTTAGACGCCAAAAAGAGAGAGAAAACAGAATTACTATAACCGTGATATTGTTATACCATTTTCTATCCCCGTCTTGTTTATATCGTCGCTATGGCCAGTAGAGCAACATGCATCAATGTCTTCATGACGCTGCACCGTTAAAAGCTGTTCCGTCGCGCGCAGCACTGTACGTTTATCAACGCGAACCTCGACAATTTAACAGCCATGAAAAACAAGAACCATATTTATATTTATTGGGAAACACCCTTAAGTCCCTTCCATATTCATAGACGCACACCCAACCCCTCAAGCAATTCGCTCCTAACAACACTTACAAACCGGCTCATCTGCCCAGCCGAGTGAAACGCCTCGTTATAAACAACGCTGATGTTCAGCCTATCGCGGAACGTCCACACAAAAGCCACAGCCTGCCTCGACAGGATCTCAACGCCCACACTCACCGCCCGCACCTCGAACCCGGCCTCCGGCGTCCCGTACGATCGTCGAATCAACTTCTCCGCGACGCCGATACTACTAATATCAACCTCACTCGACGCCTCACCGCCCTCACTACCCCGCCGAACCAGCTCGCCAAGCAACCTCGCGTACTCGCGATGCGCATCGAGGAAGTCCCGCGTGACGCCCTTCCCGTACTCGTCCGCATACTCACACAGACGCTCCGCCCATGACGTCGAGGCTTCGACGCGCTTCATCCACCCCGTCGTGTAGAGCCCCGCCGCGGCCGCGGGCTCCGGTAAGTGCGCCCGCAGCGCGAAGCGCACGGTGCTCGCGTAGTGCTTCTCCTTGTCCGCGCCGTCGGCGAGCGCGTAGTTGGCCCCCGCCACGCTCGCGTGCACGGCGGCCGTCACGCTTACGCCGCGCGCCTTGCAGACTGCTATGATCTCTGCCGTGGTCGGCGCGCTGAAGGCGAGCGCTGCGCTGCGTGTTCCACCAGGCGGTGTTGCTGTGGTAGTGCCGAGACATGGAATTCCGATCGCGCCGATGGAGTGCGAGAATGTCGCTGCCAGCGCGGTGGCGCGCTCCTGTTGCGCCGTCGTGGGTTCCAACGGCATGCACGCCGCGTCCTCGACGGCGGGCGCGAGGCGCGATATCTCGGTGCCCCAGGCGAGAGAGGCGGGGTCGGCCAGTTCTCCCGGGGCCGAGGCGAGAGAAAGAAGGGCGTCGAGCAGGAGGAGGACACCGATTCCGTCCGTGCGCCAGTGCGCGGTGTGGAGGAGCAGCTCACCGGAGCGAGGAACGTAGACCAGCTTTGCATACGGCGTTGGCCGGAACGTCGGGATCACGTCAGCGGAAGATTCCGCATCAGCAGCGACGTTGAAAGTCTGAGAGACCCAGGCATCGAGTGCGGCGCGGTCAGCCGGGACGGTGTAGATGAAGCGCGTGTCGTCATCGGGGGACACCTCGGCCGCGAGACTCGGGTGCTGGAAGCGCAGATGGGTCCAGGCTTGGCGGAAGCGGGATGCCAAGCCGGCTTGAGCCGATCCGGTCGGAATTACCGTGGCCGATGAGTTGATGGCCCAGTGTTCGCGGTTCAGCGGCAGGCCGGCATCGCCCACGAGCTTGATAAAGGTCTCGTTCTCGCCTATCGGGCGCGAGAAGACGCCCTTCCGGTCCGTTTCTTGCCAGGCCATGGTGTTTGGTGTGCAACTTCCGTCAAGTATGCGATATAATGATGGGACATGTAGATTGGGTTATAGGTGGTGGGATATAATATGGTATACGTGCGTAGTATAGTATAGGTCCATGGGGGTTGGCCTTATATAGAATGTCACCGGCAGCTGCAGCAGTTATTATTGGTACATCATTTTATGCTCCGCACCAGCTGTGCAGGGATTCGATGTGGGTATTGCCCAAATATACTGGGACGGCAGGTAAATAAAGACAGGGTTGAGTTTAATACTAAGTTGATATTAGCTCGCTATCCATGAAGACAGCCTTTAACATAGAAACAGCCTTGGCTCCAATGAGAAAAGTAGAGGGGACAAAAAAGCAGAAGTCCAAATCGAACTGGAGTTATTAAAGTCGCTAAAAAAGAATCCGGCGGCTTAAGGCGTGCTCAACATCCGCGGACCGGAAAACCCTGGAATGCCTATGGCCCTGCCTCTGACACAAGAGTTTGTCCTGCCGACTACTTTACCACTGAGCCACCGAGGTGGGTTATGGGAACGTCCGTTGAAGGACTGCGCTCTTGTTGATTATTATGACCTTGCCGACCTGGCTGCCTTGTGTAGGTACCTGGGTACATAGTATCTAAATCCGTGATCAGCGGCGGCGCTCTGCTACCGGTCTCGAAGGCACTACTCAGGGTTACGGGTTGTGGCTCCGTCGGTTGCTCTTGATTATAACATCACTGTATTATACCAGGTGTAGGAATCATTATTGAGATCTCAGGCTGGGTTGGTACAGAAATTCAAGGATTGGGGATCAACAAGTTGAATACAAACATTCCTATGTGCTTGGATAGATGGACGTTTAGTTTGGGAGTTTATCTAGTTAGCTCTCTAGCCCTTGCAGGGTCTGTTCTAAGACGTGGAAGTGAGCAAGGATAATAGGGGCAATGACAATAATAACTTCTCCCCCTTTAAGCACCCTGTCCTACAATGCCGTCGGCATACCTACACTACGCTTCGATAGCATCCACTGAGTTTTGGTGTCGCGGCGACATTCTACCGAATCAACCGCGTATCTTCTAATTTTGGTTCCCTCACATCACAAAGAGCAACTCGGTGTCTAGATAAAGAGGTTAGCAGATATTATGGTATCAGGGTTAACAGCAACTTACCTAGCGGGTGACTGCAGGAAAGCTGGGGCTTCTGGCTGTACTTGGTCTCTAACACATCTCGGATACTGTTAAGAAGCTCAACATAACTTTGCTTGGGGTCCTGTTTTATAGCCTTCACGAAAGCCCACGACATGGCGCCGGTAGCCTGCGACGCGATAGTGGCATCGGCACTCGTCTGGTCATCCTTGCTACCCGACCACATAATGACATCCGCCGGCGATGTCTTCGTCGCGATGGTCTTCTTATAGCCTGAGTTTCCCGAGACCGCCGTCTTGGCGAAGCCCATGAGGGCACTCGCGACGCCACCAGTGTCGCCCGTGGCATATGCCGATATGGCTTTCAGCAAGCCCTGTCCGGCTTCGGCCGCCAGATTCGGCTCCTTCAAGACACCCTTCGTCGAGTAGAGGTACGGTAGATCCAATGCGGAACCGGAATGGCAGCAGTCGAAGATGGCGGTCAGCCTGACACCTGCAACAAGCGGCGTGACTACGTGGTGATGCAGCTCGTCGTCTACGATATGACCGTTTTGCTTGAAGTCGACCGGATAGATGACTTCGTCACAACCGTCATCCTCATCGCCATCGAGATCCTTGGTCTGCCCGCCGTGCCCGGAGAAATGCAAAAAGAGAGAGTCGTTAGGCTGTGCGCCACTGACGAGCCACTGCATAGCGCGAACAATGTTGGCTTTGGTGGGTTGCAACATGTGGTCGCGCGCATCATCGGTGAGGATGATCATGTCTTCCCTCTTGTAGTGGTAATGTTCGACAAGGAAAGCGGCGAGATTGTTAGCGTCGTTGATGCAGCCCGCGAGCTCTGCGTCCTGGCCGAAGTAGTTGACGCCGATCAGCAAAGCTTTACGCTTACCAGTGCAGTTGGAGTACTGGAAGGTATAGCCCTCTGGCGCACCATGGCCGAACTGCTGCGGTGCTGACGGAGGGGGAGGGCCAGCGCGATGAGTTCCTCCGTACCCCTGGACAGTCAGATAACCATAGGAATCCAGGCCGGGGGGAGGCGGGAATGGTGGCGGCGCGTGGCGGTTAGGTCGCGGCTGTTGAGGAGGCGGTGGACCTCCGGGAGGCGGATATTGGTTGTAGCCATGTTGAGGAGGTGGTGATTGTTGATAGCCACCTCCGTAGCCCCCTTCGCGTCTCTCCCCGTAGCCACCTCCATGCTCTGCTCTGTAACCGCCGCCGTGCGCGCCGTAGCCCACGTCGCCTCCCCCATACCCTCCTCCGCGCCCACCGCCATATCCTCCTCCTCCTCCTCCACGTCCACCGCCGTAGCCACCTTCATTTCCACCCCCATAGCCTCCCCCATAACCACCGTGCTCACCACCGGGACCTCCACCGTAACCTCTGCCATAGCCGCCGCCGTATCCGCCTTGATAAGACATCTTAAGAAGTAGAGAGGGGAGTACTCCTTGGCAATGTCGATATGAAAATTACGGGAAGAAAAGAGAAGGGTCCAGCGGATAGCTAGAGCAGATGTGAGGTAGAAATCGTCAGATTATAGGTAAGAATCGTAGAAGTGGAGTGTTGCAGCTGACGTGGTGTCGAACCTGAAGTGGGATGCAACAGGGGAGGGGCTGGATGTCGTGAGTGAACCCTGGCGCGACTAGGTACACTACAGAGAACTACTTAACTGCCTACAGGGGACCCCGTAGCTATAATGAGGCTGGCTGGCGACAGGGTCCTAAGTACTTAGTAGTGTCGACGGATGTTTCGGGGCCCCACAGTCTATGCTGGCTCTGAGTGGTCGACTTGAGGCCTCCGACCCACTATTGGCTCTGCGAGGACGCGGTGAATGTGCGCTAATGCATGAGATACCCGCGCGCCGCGTCTAAGCTTTCACCTAATTATTTCAAACCACCGTGGCGGCACCAAGCAGCTGCGGTACTTAGGCACCTACAGCACCTGTCAGGGGTTGTGGTAATGAGGGGTGCTCATGAGGGGCAGCAGCTGCCAGCAACAAGCCCCTAATCAACAAACCCCGCGCTGTCTACCTACCTACCCAAGTAGGTACCTAGTTAACTAACAGGACCGAACAGTCACCACGCCACTCCCATTTAACAATTAAGTACGCCGTCCTGACTACATATCCAGGGTGGTATTGCCATTTCAGTCTGTATTTAGAAACATCGTCCCATCTCCCGTGCAGCATCAGGTGGAAGCCCGACGTGCAATTTCCTAGCTCCCTTAAATGCTGACAGGCTGCTCCTGATCTCGCAACCCCTCCAACCATCACCACACCCGAGGCTTGGCTGCATCAGTCCTCGCTGGCGGCCTCTTCAGAGCCCACACACTGACACAGTCCATACACATAAGACACATAAGTCTCACGGCTCCGGCATTTTTCTGCCGAGCAACTCTGCCACCTGCGCTTCGTGTTTCAGGCGTGCGACGAGTTCAAAAGGTGTCGGTGCATCGACACCAAGCGGGACTCCCCGACGCTAAGCAAGAGACAACCGAAACTACCTCATATCGCTACTGACCACTTCGCTTTGATATCTCATTTTCCTCGTTTCCCTCTTTTTTTTTTCTTTTTCTTCCCAATTTAGGCGAAACTGGTCTCACCTCCACCTTCACCATGTCTTCGTTTTTCAACAAGCTAGCAAGCAAGCTAGACGACTTAGATCTGGGAGGGAAAGACGACGATCGCCCTAGTGAGTGCCGGTGTATTTCTGGCTGCATGCGACTGAGAGGCTAACATGGACGTAGAAAATCGCGACTATCCGCCTCCTTCTCACGGCTACGGTGGAGGTCCACCTCAATCGTACGGCTACCCAGGTCAACATCAGCAGTCATATAGTAGTCCGCCGCCTGCCGAAGGATATCGTCAACACGCTTACGGCAGCCCACCTCCCCCTGAGGGGTATGGCCAGCAGTCCTACGGTGGCGGCCCGCCTCCCTCTGAGGGATACCATCATGACTCTTACGGAAGTCCTCCTCCTCCCCCACAGTCGGGAGGTTACCCCGGCGAGCACCAGCAGCGGGATTACAGCAGTCCCGCTCCACCAAGCCAAGATCCCGTGTATACGCACCCTGACGGAAAACCGCCGCTTCCTCACGGATGGATTCCTCAGTGGGACCGACAGTACCAGCGCTGGTACTACGCCGAAGAGGCCACGGGCCGTACCCAGTGGGAAGCCCCGGGCGGTCGCAGCTCCGAGAACCGCGGATGGGGCCCGTCGGGCGACTACAGCCAGTCTTCCCACGGAACTCCGGGTTATCAAGGCTACGGTCACGGTTCCGGTCACGAGTCTCACGGCCATGAGGGTTACGGGCACGATGCCGGCCACGACACGCGTGGTCACGACACCCGTGGCTCTTCCGGCTACCCGCCCTATCCCGGCTATGGCGGCGCTCCCGCAGAAAAGCCGAAGAAGGATCACACCTTACTGTACGCTGCCGGTGGTCTAGCCGCCGGTGCTATAGGCGGTGCCCTGATTGCAAACGCGCTTAGTTAGTTCAACATCCATAACATGTCTCGGGTGGGAAGTTACGCATAACATTCTGCTGACCCACGACAGATGACGATTCCGACGATGAGCATCACAATTCCGCTCCTCCCCCGCAACAATACGCACCTCCTCCAGCTGCATATGAGCCAGCTTATAATGCGGATGGGGAGTATGTGGATGGTAGCGACCGCGAGTCTGTTGCCTCGGCGCGTGAAAGATATGAGGAGGCCCAGAGGGAAGCGGCTGATTCCGACGCGAGCAGTAGTGATCAGGAGGAACTTGAGGAAGCGAGAGAGGATTATTACGAGGAGTATGAGGAGACGTATGAAGACTGAGCGCTATGCGGCGGCTACGGTTCTAAAGGTAGTGAACGCTGGCTAGATAGTTTGTCATTTGGTGTTCCTAGGATTAGAGTATGAGCTTCATGAGAGTTACGACTTATGCCTGAAATTAGTTGTTACGAGAAGGCTTGATGTGCTGTTATGACGCTACTTACGGCAATGCTCGCGACATCGCTTCTCTTCAAAACTGGTCCGCGATGAGTGAGGCCCTATATTATCCAATCGGAAGAGCACATAATGCCTTAATAAAATCCGATTGGATTATCTAGTTATATGCATTGCCCCGCTATTCCACTTTTTAAGTCACGGTGCGGGAATGAGCACTAAAGGGATAAGTCACGAAACCGAAACACCCCTTAAAGGGATAAGCCTCTCGTCGTGACAGGCCCCTGCGCCGCCTAGTCTCGCCCAGTGTAGGTGGTAGTTGTCAGATATAAGCAGTTAAGGAACGAGCAAATAATAGCAATATTGCAGCCAAACTTTTGGTATTTGGTCTAGTGGTTAATTCTGACAGTAGTCATCCCGTTCGCCAACAACACTAGACTCTCCAGTTAGACAGCCGAGCCTACGTGGGACGGAGAGGAGTGACGGCTGACTACCATACGCGGTTTTGATTGGCTACTTACGTTGATAGCAAGTGCTTTCGTGCTAGCATCCATTACCTAGCTACTATCTTGGGGTTCCACCCAGCATATATCATCATTCGGCATGAATACCTTTGTGTAGTGCTGGAATGCGTATCAAACTTTATGCGTATACATATACCCAGTTTAGGGCAGCTGCCATGGAAACTGCAAAAAGATAGCGAGAACCTACACACGGGTCCGAGGACGTCCGCAAGACAATTTATAAACTATAAATCTAAGCCATGTATCCAGCCTCAACCATGTGCCTACAGGAGGCATAGCCCAAGCTGCATCCCTATATTTGCCGCCAGTATGGACTACATTTGCTGAACAACAAGAAAAACCCCCTATAGTAGATAAATATATAGGCTATACCTCCTATGGCAATATCAATTTCTCAATGCTGTTGTTCATGTATTTGGCTTATGTACTCCACGATGGCCTTTTTATACCAAACCACACCACAACGGACAACAATTGACTGAACATACAATAAAAGGTGAGAAAACAAATAAAAAGGCAAGCATTTATTCCATAGCATAAACCATATCAAGTAATAAGCTACACGAGTTCCTATCGCTATATATACTAACGATCAAGCTCTGAGCATATGTAGGTCAGCTCGGGTCCATAATGTACAGGGAGACAGGAGACTCAAGGATAAGCTACTGACCTGTGAGAATCGAATTGAGCCCCCATGGCGAATAGGTCTTCTTCCTGTCTCTTCTTCTTGTCCTTCTTGCTCATCTTCTTCTTCGATTTCTTGGAGGGCCCTCCGTGGGTGGAAGATGAACCCATCGACATGACACCGGTGTGGTCAGATGATACAGCGTTCCGAGAGCCAGCGGTCGCTGTGGTGCTCCACATGGCAGGTCCAGGTCTATACCGATACTTTAGCTCTTCCCCTCTTCATTCATCTATCAAGGGATCGTGGGGAAGCATAGGGTCTTCCAGTACAATAACAGCGAAGAGCATGAACGATCATAGGAAAATTGCGGACTAGAAGTAAAGGATGGACGTACGTGCCCTGTGTAGACATCCTTGAGTGTATGAAGCTGGAGTATGGACAAATGAGGTGATGGTATGGGTCCTCGACTGGTTGGTCGAAGGTATGGGAGCAGCTTGAGGAGGAGACGCGGGGATGGAGGTACCACGAGAAAATAAAGAGAATAGAAGTGAATTAGTGGGTTATGGCTGTTCGAATCGAGGAAGTGTCTGAGATGTGATCATGAGACGGGGAAAAGCTGGGAGAAGAGAGGGAATACTTATAGACGATCGGGAGGCCAAGGGGACAGAATTGAGGGAATCCGAGCCGTGTTTGCATCAATTTCAATGTCAAGCTTGAATAAATTTCGGTCAAGATGTGTCCAGTCGGATCATACACCCAACCGTGATGTCGATGGCCTTAGTTTCGCACAGGAGGGGAGACCGTGCACTTCCAGGAATCATTTTCACATACCAAGGGGGCAATTGTATGAAGGAGGACCATCTATACCGTCTGATTAAGGATGCTATTCTTGGACAGATCTGTCTCATGCTGTTAAGGCTTCAAGTGATCTGAGGGTTCACGGGGCGGAAAAGACGGTCAACCTTAGGTTCATTGTACATGTCATAGTGGTGCGTTCTGTTCCGGCAACAGCTATGCGTAACCTCTCCCTTGCCACTCTTGCATTTTAGACGTTGAGATCTCATAGGTCTGTTGCGTTTTGTTCGAGGCTATCTCCATCCGTCTGACCCTATAACTACCCGAATCGAGTCTATATTCTAACCGGAATCAGCCCCAAGGCGCCTTGGAGGGCTGGGACATCTCCGTGGTCGCATGCATTCGGTAGCTACCTACATATCTCATCATGCATTAGTGAGTCTGCAAGCAGATCATTGGCTGTTGACGTTTTGCGTACAGGGGGGGAAGGTCGCGTTGGCTGCCTAACAGCAGCATTGGAGTGGTGGTATGCCTAACAGCGGCATAAGTTAGAGTGGTGGTATGCGTATGATGAGACCGCACTTATGCAGGCATTGATGGCTTGCGGCTCCAATTGGTTGCTGACGTTTTGTAGGACCCGTTGTGGCTTTTCTCTTCGATTATCTGCGCGGATTGAGCATCAATTCATTTAAAAATGCACATTTCATAGAATCCGTGATGAAAATGGAGCGGTACGTACCCCAGTGACAGGTGCGCACCGTAACGTAAGTTTGCCAGCATGGCATGGGCATTAGAGCACTACCTAGGGGTACAACACAAGCATAAATACAGCCTTATCCCCCTCTCCCCTCGCCATCTATCCTCATCCATGTTCCAAGTTGTCTTGTCTCCAGCCTTCGTTTTAATCCCCCCTTATTAATTCATTTGCACCATGGACCAATTCCCAGCGGAACTATTTCCCCAGTCAGACCAAGACAGACATTTTGATGTGGCATACAAAGATCGATGGGAATACCTCAAGCCCGTCATTGTCAGGCTCTACCTAGGTAACTATGGTCCGGGGGGGAAGACAACGACGCTTGATCAGGTTGTTGACTTCATGAGAGCGAACTATTCCTTCCATGCGGCGTAAGTTGTTTGCTCATCTATTCAATTATGGGCCCCTTTCATTGCTCCGGCTGCTTGTATTTCTCCATGTGTCTAAGATTTCCTTGTCCTAGGCTCCACGAGTATCGCAGCCACTTCAGAACCTGGAGCATTAGCAAGCGTGTGGTGAAGGGCATTAAAGACGATACCGTCTCTGCCCTCGCTAAGCGGAAATCGCCCGGAACGAGTACATCGAACATCACCATCGTTGATGGTGAGCGTAACAAGCAACTACATCCAAACAAGCTCACCAGGCACCTCAAAGAGCAGAGGCGCCAACACCTTATTGAAGCCATCACCCCTGGACTGTAAGTTCACACTGAGTGGCCGTTTAGGCTGCCCAACTTCACCCTTTCCTTACTAACACTCTTATGAGACTCTCATCATGGAACCTGCCATATGAGGCTTTTATTGTATCCATTCGTAAAGAGGTGGACAAGCCGTCGCCTTTTGGCCCACGACGCGCAACTCCGGACCATATAGATATTAAAAGCCCCACACCTTTGACTCCAAGACGCGAAGCAGCCGGTCCATCACCTAATATGCAACTTGTTTATCGGAAAGCTAGGGAGAATCGTGCAGTGCTCTTTCTACAAGGGCGACTAGAGGAGCTTGTCGTCTCTATGTGCAGGGAAGACCGCAAGTAAGACCTTTCAATTCATATACATTCCAACCATTTAGTATTCCGTTCTTCGGTCTCAATTAATTGCTAACAGTGCAAAGGCGGCTAGTCAACTATTTCCATGACTTTCACATCCATGGCTTTACCATGGCAAAAGAATGGGGGAAACAATTAACGGGAACGCGAAGCAGTTTCAACACTTTGTCTACTGCGCAGCAATTGGACATAACGGAGAGCCCTACGACGCCATCTTTCTGGATAAGTTCTCCCATAGCCTCGGCAGTACTTGGGTCCCCAAGCCGGGCGAATGTTTTCAATCCACCAACACAACTTTGCAAATGGTCTATTCATGTCCCACCTCCCAGCGGTGACGCTTGCTGCTCTGACGCATATGATATTCCTACAGCACCCCCACCTACTACCCCTTTTACAGATGAACTACGTCAATCTATAGTTTGTAGCGATTTTACCAACACCCCCGTGGAAGACCTTCCGATTGCACAAGACAATATCGTTCGTGCGATAGAAAACGATCCGAAAGCCATTGAAATCGATGCGTGGAAACTCGCAATAATGGCAGGGAATCGTCAGCTTATACACCATATGTTTAACGAGAATGGGGACGAACCGCCGGACGGGCTAGACGAAATCCACCCCTTTCACCTCGCTGCATCATTCCTAGACGGTGGTCACACCTGCTGTCAAGTATTTGAAGAATTGATTTTTTGTCTGCACGCAACTTTCCCTTTTCATCACAACATTGATAACCTTGGCCACACAATACTAGATGCTCTCACAGTATCTATCCTTCGGTCTCATACAGCCATCAGCCCCGACTCTGTTAGCTCGGCCTTTCGGTCTCCAAACCGATTCCCTGGAGAAGAGATAGACATTTGTGGCAGATGGGCCACGGACACACCCGAAGTTCGTGAATTATTTCATGGGGGGTTTTGCCAGATTCCAACTACATGGAAACACCCATTCTGCCATACGGCCGTGCAAGCCATCTGCCATTGCATAATCGCCATATATGCTCCTGCCTGTGCGCCGAGTATTAACACCATGAGCGGCTTATTTATACGCCGTTGTACAGAATGCGGTTTGGAGCTAAGGCTCGGGCCATTGCACACCCTCGTCGTAACTACATTTCACCTGGCAAGTCTAGGAAAACCAGGGGAAACTTTGTTTGGTGCGATAGCTGTGTTGGTGTGTCTTCTCAACTTAGGCGCCGACGCATCCACTAGTGCCAATATCTCCGTCAAGGAGATACTAGGGACTTCCGATACGGGTGAATGTACTCATACCCATCTGTCACCCCTCGAGCTCATGCAAAGAGTCCCGGAAGATATAATTGGTAGTTGGAGCAGCGACTGCGAGGTTGGGTGGCACTGTTTCGCCCAGATCCTATCTCGAGCTGAAAGACACCGGGAATTGATGCCTGATTCTGATTCCAATAGTGATGTGATGGACCTATTGGGAGAGGTCTCAGATCATGATTCAGAGCTTGAAGAAGACGGACGCTCGGGCGAAGACAGGTGCGGGCTCGAATTTGAGTATGGTGGCTTTCATCCTTCTTGGTTAAATCTGAAGTGCTATGACGCAGACATCGGCCTGCTCTGGGCCACGATTCAGACGGAGTTCCTTACATACCGCAGAATTGAAGAAGGGGATCCTTGGGTGTCCGAGAAATTCTCCATGAGGGCCCTCAAGGACTGGCTGTTGGGATATTCAGCAGCTTTCGAAACGCTTTTAGTAACAGACCAAATGATGCAAGATCATTCACGATGCGGGTGGTTCCTGCGGGCATATAGTTCACTCTACCCTGCTGCACAAGAGGTCTCTGTAAGGTATTTCATGAACATGGACACGCACGAAAGGACCACATATATCAACGTACCTGATTTGGAGACGGCGTGGGAAGGCGTTGAATCTTTGCATGAAAACGATAATTAGAAGTGAAGCTCTCTTTATAGTAAAGTTGGTGATGATGTGGGCTAAGGTTGGATCATCGGGCCAACTGCTCCCTTTTCCCATCGCTTGGATGATTGCTGTTTGCAACCCTGGTTTTTCGCATTTAGCTGTTTGGGAGTATTGGCGGTGGTAGCGTGTGATCTATATTAGCTAAGTAGGTACTAATGTCGATCTCCAATCGCCTCATTTCCTTCTGGTTTTCGTTGTCGTTCCGGCTACTATGACAAAATTCCTACGGAATGGTGAAAGCATTTTGCACATTGCTGATAGACGCCTATACTTTAGCCTTAGTGCTGGATAACAACCAGACGCTTTTACCGTGACTATGAGAGTTGCGCTAAGCAGAGATTACATTATTAGTGGTCTTTCATGGCATCAGAACCTGTCAACTCCCGCAGAAATTGTTTGGCGATATAATACCAGTATTCTCTTTGTCACGGAACGCTACGGAATAACCCCCAGAAGCTAGGGGTATTGGGCACGGGCCCATGGCCTGTACATATATGAGTTGGCATACTAGCAGTGCAATCTCTGCCATGCAGATAGGGGCTTTCCTCTTCGTGCAATAACAATAAATCAATACTGGGACCACCAGCAGTGTAAATTGTGACGCTGTTATTCCGGTGCGCTAAACCAAACCACTCATGAAAAAGATTTCGTTTGAAAGCCGGAGGGTATGAGCATGCGATTCAGATCGACGTGTATTTACATCCGACTGGGCTAAGCTAAGCTATATATCTACTGATGTCTCTCTAAAGAAACAGACAATGCCGAAAAGAAGCTATACCTCTCGCTAAGCAACACTAGGCGTGACGCCCTCCAACTTGCCCTCGTCGCGCCACTTCGTCCACATGTCAATGAAGGCAGCGATGCCGCCGCTCCAGGGCGAGCGTCTGGCCGCCTTGACGAGCTCCTCCTGGGATTTCCCCGCGGCCGGGTTCCCGGGCCCCATCTCGGCGCTGATGTAGCTGGGGGTGCAGACGGAGAGGATGGCGAAGCGGGCGGCGCCGGCCAGGATGCGCATGCTCCAGGCGTGCTCGGCGGCGGCGTCGACCTCGACCACGACGCGGCGCTGCGTCTTGGACCCGTCCCCGACCGCCGCGTGGCCCGCCGCGATCATGTACGCCGACACCCGCGCCAGCGTGTCCAGCACGTAGCTGTGGCACGGGTTGATGCACGACTGCGCGACGCCGAGCCAGAAGATGTTGGGGAACCCGTTCGACGCGACGCCGTAGAGCGTCGCGATGCCGTCCGTCGCGAACTTCTCGGACAGGTCCCGCCCGTTGCGCCCGTACACCTTGATACCCGCGCGGATCGACGGGTCGCCCCCGTCGCTGGCCGGCGACACGTAACCCGTGCTCAGCACGAGGACGTCGAGCGGGTACTCGACGCCGTTGGCCACGACTCCGTCGGCCGTCATGCTGTCTAACCCCTTCCCGTCCGTGTCGACGAGGTGCACGTGCGGCTCGTTGAAGGTCTCCAGGTACAGGTCGCTGAAGGTCGGCCGCTTGCACCACGCCGGGTACCACGGCGTCAACTTCTCGGCTGTCGCGGGGTCCTTGACTACGTTCTTGACGCGCTGGCGCACGCGCGCGGCGTTGGGTGCGTCCAGCGCGAGGAACTTGCCGACCACCTCGCCGGCTTGCTCGGGCGGGACCATGGCGAATTCGGGGTCGCCCGTGAGCGCGCGGTAGGCCGGCTGGTGCGTCCACTCGTCATCGACGATGTTGAACTCGCCCTCCGGCAGGGCCTGGGACATGCTGAGGGCGAAATTGCGGTTGCGGTCGTCGAACCAGCCGGCCTTACCGGCTATCGAGGTGGCCCACTCGTTCGGATCCGTCGGCTTCTGCCCACGGGCGAACACGGCGCTCGGTGTGCGTTGGAACACGTAGAGCTCCTTTGCATACTTGGCTAGACACGGGACTGCCTGGATGGCCGTGGCGCCCGTGCCGATGATTCCAACCCGCTTCCCTGCGAGTTTGGAGAGCTCTGGGAAGACTTCCTCGGACGAACCGCCGGTGACGTCGTAGTTCCACAGGGACGTGTGGAACATGTCTCCCTTGAATCCCTCGATACCGACGCCCCCAATCTTGGGGATCTGCGGCTTCGCTAGCAGACCGGCGGTCATGAAGACGAACTCGGCGTTGACGGAGAGGGGCACCTGCTCTTGCCCCCTCGAACCTCGCGAAGTAGTAAGATCCACTTTCCAGTGGCGGGCCTCATCGTTCCACGTGTATGATTTCACCTGGGTTCGGAAGAGGATCTTGTCTTCCAATTGGTACTTCTTGAGGACATTTTGCAGATGATGGCGGATCTCGACACCGGAGGCATACTTATGCGAAGGCATGAAACCCGTCTCCTCCAGTAGAGGCATGTAGATATAGGACTCAATATCGCAATGGAGGCCCGGATAGCGGTTCCAGTACCATGTGCCGCCGACTCCGCCCGCAGTCTCGACGAGCCGTATTTGGTCAGCGGTGAAACCCTGCTGAATGAGCCGTACAGCAGCAACGATGCCGCCAATACCCGCGCCAGCGATCAAGAACTTGGGACAATCGCCCGGGTTGATGGGCGACGGTTGCGCATCGAGAGCTGCGTGGTCGGCCCATACATCGTCGGCGAGATGACGCAGACGGTCACTGTTACTCTGGGACAGCTGCTGGAACTGCGAGAGGCCCTCGGCCTTGACGCGCTTCTGGGCCTCTATGGCATACTTCTGTTGAACCTCTGCGAATTCGGCGGCCATGTTGGGTAGAAGGAGCAAGTTCAGCGCTGGGGCACTTCTACTCTTCCGGTATGCTGAGACTCACATCATTGGAGGAGGGCCCCAGGTATTATATTCCCGATGCGTGTAAACGAATACGCTTTAAGTCCGTATTCCTAGACGTGTTGTGGGGTTAGCGCCTGATGACCTGCGCGGTAAGGTACCTAGTTGGTAAGATATGCGAGCCGAGAACATTATCTATTCGGCATCAAGGGCAGCAAATGTGGACGCCAAGACGAGTCGACAAGGTTCGTTGTACCCTAAACAATGAAACGTCGACCCATTGATAACCGTTAAGTCGTTCGGTGTTTATTTCGAACTTGCACAACTATGAGAATAAGGAGACTCCATCGGATGCACGTGAAGTGGCCTCCCGGACCGGACCACCATCCATTCCATTTGGTGCATAACCATGATCTGCTCCCGCGTTAGCGCTATTGATGGATTTAAAAAGATTTGTATTACTCATTGATAGCCCCGTAGCGTGAGGGGGCATCCAAGGGTTCCACATGGTTCGCTGCTCAACCCTGCATATCACAGTGCGGTACCCCCTCGCGAAAAGGCGCCGTCGTTTGTACCTTAGATTGTTAAGATCACTATCGGTAGGTCAGTAACACAGAGTGGTCGGATTACTGTGTATTTACCGCGTAAGCACGCGTTAGGGCAGAGACGGCACCCTTACTTCATTGTCCACATGGGTGAACACGTCAGCAGTGTGGGAAGATGAGGCAGTTTACACCCGTGAGTCTGGGTTCGGTTGGATGGTGAGCAAAGGGTCAAGCCGAGTATCTATTTGCCAAGCCTCGACGTTCGGTCTCGAGGCTTGGCCGGGGGGAAGGACAGATAGAGATGCCCGCCGGACTTGCAATAAATCCGCGTATACTAGCGTCGTAGGGACCCAGATCTCCTGCGCGACACAGCTAAGCGAGGTAGTGGTCAGTCACACCACGCTCGACTCAGACGCAAGGGCCAGATGTACGGAGTGATCGTAAAAATGAGGGGAATACTCTTAATCCGGCAAGTGGATGATATACGGGTTAGCGCCGTGGTTTAAAGTGCGGCATGCATTCCTATGTGAGTGATTGGGTCGGGAATAGACGTTATTATGTAGGCATCCCCCTCTACTCTAACAGTACGTCTGATTTGCCTTAAAAACGAAAAAGGGCAAACTAAAACGATGGATTCCACAAAGGTCCCAGACTTTGATAACCTTCCAGAGGTGAAGGACATGCCCCAAGGCTGTGCTTGGGGCATCTTCGACAAGGATGGCAAAAAGGATCTGCTGGGCACTCTCAACTTCTTGACCCAAGATGTCGTCAAAGGCGCTTGTGCCGAAGCCAGAGATGGTGTGTCGGTATCTCTCAAGTCAGTCCTAGCAACCCTTCAATGCAATAAACCTGACGGTAGCCATTAACTCGCCTTCTGTAGTTGGCCGCTCAATGCTATGGGATTTCCTTTGCCAGGGAGAATACAGCCGACTCATAAACAGATGACGTTGAAGGAGGCGGGCTTATCCGACGGCGCCGGCTGGGACGACGAGATCCATTTCAACACGCAGCTCAGCAGTCAATGGGACAGTCTGGTGCACTGGCACCACCAGCCATCGGGCCTCGCTTATAACGGCATCGAGGTGACGAAGGAGGGACTAGCGGCCGCGAATACAGCCGAGAACGCAATGCCAACACTTGACCATTGGCACGCCGCAGGGGGGCTGGTCGCTCGCGGCGTCTTGATCGATTTCAAGGAATGGGCGGAGAAGAAGGCACGAGCCGAGGGCAAGACAGGCGATGATGCCATCGTTCATCCGCTCGACGGCCATCGCATCACGGTAGAGGAAATCGAGGCGGTGGCGAAGGACCAGGGGGTTGAATTTCGACCCGGCGACGTCCTCATCGTCCGGACGGGGTTAACAGAGTATCTCCAGGCCCCAACGCCTGAGGTGTTTGCGAAGCTGCAGAATCAGAAGGTCTCTGGCGGTGAGTTGAAGCCTCTCCCATCCAGTTTGCGCCTCGAGTCGTTACGTCCAACGTCCAACCGCACTCTCATACATGACGATTGAGCCAGAACCTAACTGTGCCCCTTTAGTACATGGGACGATGGAGTTCGTGAAGTGGCTGTGGAACAAGCACTTCTCTGCAGTGGCCGGGGACGCATGGGCATTCGAGGCGCTCCCTCCGGTGCAGGAAGACGGCACTGCGTCGACGCATCTCGATCTAGGTACGTCGAGAGGGCCCCAGGCTTCTCTGGATTCTGCGGCTACGTGGCTGACTCGAGACGTGCACGTTTTAGTTCTTCACCCTTGGTTGCTCGCCATGTTCGGTATGTCAATCGGCGAGCTGTGGGATCTTCGAGCTCTATCAGCGCAGTGCAAGGCGTCCGGCCGGTACAGCTTCATGCTGACGTCGGCACCGCTGAACATCCCAGGCCTGGTGGGCTCGCCGCCCAATGCTTTGGCAATCTTTTAGGCGAATGAGCCGGGGAGTGATCGATGTTCGTACTTACACGAGACACGGACTGTCAATAGCGTAAATGGTTGGTCGGTAACGCCGACAGTAACGCCGATAAGTAGGTACTTACTTAATATACACCATGGAAGTAACCGCATCCACTGGAAGAAGGTGGTTTCTGATCAGTACCAACATACCTGCATTAATGCATGCAGTTCCCAATTGCTAAGGTAGGTATTGCATGTACCTAGGTAGGTACCTAACCTACAATGGCAACTCTGTTGGAATGGAATGGAAGCCGCAGACTCAGTCATTGTAGTTGCCATAAGCATTGGAATACGCTACGGCCTCTTGCGTGCACGGGGGTAGGTGCTTACCTTAGGTAGGTAGGCGACGTCTCGAACAGTGCTTGTAGGTACCTAGGGAGGAATGCGGCGCTAGACCAACCCCGGCGATAACCCCACTTTTCATTCCTTCAGCTCTGGAAATGGGCCAAAATGGTTGGCCGCCCCTCCCTTCCTTCGGTCGGCGGCCGGTTCTCCAGCCTCCGTCAGAATCGACCGTCGGCGCGTCTCTCTGCCGTGGACCACTTCCACCAATAGAGCTATCGAGGTACTGAGGTATTCCCGTCTGCTCGCTTCCGCCGACAATGGATCCCGCCTCGTTAGACCCCCGGCTGCGCGAAGCCGGCGAGGACTCCATCGTCGTCCACGACGCCACCCACCAGACCCATCGTACCCATCACACCCACAGCACCCACGAGCGAGATGCTGCTGCCGCCGCCGCCGCCGCCGCCGCCACCGACGACCCTGATGACCCCGACGACTATGACGACTACGACTCGAGCGACGAGTCTCCACGCCAGCAACACCAGCAACGACGGCCACCCCTTCAACCACTGACCACGCCCGCGACCACCGCTGCCGCCGGCTCCATCTTCCCGTCGACTCCCGCCACGCCCTCCGCCTCGACCGCCATTCCCATCGCACCCGCGCCGAGTCTCACGCCGGCCGGTGACGGCACGCCCCAGGACCCCAACGATCCGAAGCGTCCGCGTGCTTGCGAGGCCTGTCGTGGCCTGAAGGTCAAGTGCGAGCCTGACCTGCTCAATCCCGACGGCCCGTGCAAGCGTTGTGCGAAGGCCGGACGAGGGTGCATAGTCACCCAGCCCACCAGGAAGAGGCAGAAGAAGACCGACAGTCGTGTGGCCGAGCTGGAGAAGAAGATCGATGCTTTGACCGCGAGTCTGCAGGCGACTCGGGGCGGCGGAGGCCAGGCGCCGCCACCACCGCCGACGCCCGCACCGCAACCCCAACGCACCTCCGCCGCCGACGATGCGAGGACCAAGATTGCGAAGGAATGGGGCCCGCCCGTCTTCCCCCCCATCGATGGCCTCAGACAGGACAAGTCGGCCATGGCTGGGCAAAAACGCAAGTTCGCCGAGACCCCTGACGGCCAAGAGGACCTGGACGCACGGCGAATGTCGAGTGCTGGTCGGCAGCAGCCCCCGTTCCAGCCCCAACCCCCGCCCGACGTCGTCGATCGCGGCATCATCACCGCAGACGAGGCGTCCGTCTTTTTCCAGAGGTACACAGATCGCATGGCCCCCCATCTGCCCGCCGTCATCTTCCCGCCCGACACCACGGCAGCCGACATCCGGAGACCGCTGCCCATCCTGTACCTCGCCATCATGTCGGTGGCCTCTTCCGAGACCCCGAACCTGCAACGCCTGTTGGTCAAGGAGCTGATGCAGATCTTCGCTGACAAGTTGATCATCCAAGGCGACAAGAGCTTGGAACTAGTGCAGTCCATGATGATCAGCGTGGTCTGGTACTTCCCACCCGAGCACTTCGAGCAGCTCAAGTTCTACCAGATGATTCATCTCGCTGGTGTCATGGCCATCGACATTGGCCTGGGCAAGAGGAAGAACAGCCCCAAGTCTCGCCTGATCCCGTACACCTGGCGTGACCACCCCTTCCGGAAACAACCACTCCCCGATCCCTCCAGCATCGAATCACGTCGGACGTGGCTCTCGGTCTATTTCCTGGCCTCGAATGTGGCCATGGCCTTGCACCGCCCAAATCTGATCAGGTGGCAGTCCTTTATGACCGAGTGCATGGATATCCTAGAGTCTTCGCCCGAAGCCGCCCCCAGTGACAGATACCTTTGCCACCTGGTGTGGACCCATCGTCTCGCCGAGGAAGTCGGCATCCAGTTCTCAATGGACGACCCTAGCGTTTTCATCAACGTGACTGATCAAAAAGTGCAATATGCTCTGCGGGGTTTCGAGAGAGACTTGGCCAAGTATACTGAGAATATTCCGAAGGAGGATAAGCAACGTAGGTATCCTCCTTTCTTCGTCGGGTTGCGAGGTACTGATCGGTAGCAGCGTCGCTTCTCCTCAGTTTCAGTGTCCTGAACTTGTATATGCACGAGATTGCACTGCAAACCAATGAGGAATATAATGGGTCCAATACCGAGGCCCTACGTGATCCCATTCCAGGCCTAGGTGATTGTGTAACCGCCGCCCAGATCGGCGCATTGTCTTCTTGCCTTACAGCCATAGATGGCATATTCGAGACATTCTTATCACTCGACGTACCCACTATTCGTTGTTTGCCCATCTTCAATTTTGTCCGGGTTGCCTACGCTGTGGTCGTGCTCATCAAGATCTATTTCAGCGCTAGTTCACCTAATTCGGAGCTGGGTAAGGTTATTAACAAGGACAATATGAAGGTAGCGGAATACCTCGACAAGCTGCTCGATAAATTCCGAGAGACCGCAGCACAGGATAAGTCTCGTCCCGCTGGCAAGTTTCTTGTGGTTCTCGCCATGGTGCGCGGCTGGTTCCAACAGCAAGGCCGATCGCAGGGCCAAAAAGTCGATTCTGATTTGAAGTCGTCGCAGACTCCTCAACCCAATCCGGTCGCTACTCCTTCGTCGTCTACGGATGCCGGGTCCCACCCCAGCACAATTCACGATCAGCAGCAGCCTTATCAACCACTGCAGGGCAGCAAACAGTCTGAATACAACCCGGCTAACACCCCCCTTCAGCTACTGTCCGAGATTGCGACGGGTAACGGCCCATCCCGAAATCAGAGCACCGGCCCGCAACCGTGCCCTGGGTTGAGCACGCCGGGGCAGGGCCATTCCAACTGGGGGACGGCCGGGGTGCATCTCCCGTACATATACGATCCGACCACCGGGATGCCGGCATCTGCACCGACATCCGCGCCCGGTGGAATGACAGCGGTGGCAATAGGGGGGCAGCCGCACATCTCCTGGACGAACAGTCTGTTCGGAGGCGACATAAATTATCTGAGCATGGGCGACGGCTTCGAACAGGCTATGGGGCTCACGCTGACGGGCTTCGGCGGTGATAGCCCAGGCGACAACGTCAGCTACGAGAATACCCTCCGCATGATGGGTGATCCTAACCTCATGGGCGTCATGGACGACTTCTCTGCGAACGGAGGGAACGGCTTTGGATTTTAGTTGGTGCTTATGGTGTTTATCTCGGCTGCAATAGGATGATGGGAAAAACACACATGGGGTCTGTTTCCTTCCTTTCAGGTTTGAAAAAAGTAGACTGTCTGAGCGGATCACTTCTTGCTCTTTTCCTCTTCGAATCTGGCTGGCTATTTGGTTGTATTACTTGCTTTGTTGTCTATTCGTTTCTCCAGCTGTATACTAGGTATTTTTCTCGGGTATGGCCTTAGCGGGTGTTTAGGGTCGGCTATCGCTTATGTCTATTATGGGTATGGGGTATGAATGGTGTGTTTCAACGTATAAAATATGCGGCGTAGACTGAGGCAAGGTATACAGGCATGGATGGTTATATATGTTTTGTGCGGGCAAGCTAGTTCACTGCTCTTTTAAGATATAGTTTAGCTTTGTTTCTACGCGCGAAACCCGTGGTTTCCCACGTTGTGATTGTGATTGTGATTGTGATTTGTATGTAGGTATTCTTGAATGAGGCCGGTTTGAGCCGAAGCAGGTTAGGCTATTTGTGGAGGTAGTGTATAGAGAAAGGAGGCAGTGCTTGGTTATCATATATTTATTCGTAAGCCTGAGGCTAGCTATCTTATAATCTTTTCTTGTTTGCTTATTTCACTTACCATAACACTGTGCACCTAGGGTCACATTGTAGATGTGTTATGCCCTATCTCTGAAATAGGGCAGTATCTAAAACATCCTCATATGCTTACTAGTCTAAGCACCTTACGTATGACCCATGGCCTGTTGCAATTACTGCTAGGGCTAAGATCGATTCTCAAGATATGGTTGTATTCCGAGAAGGCTATGGCATAGGAGCCAAGCCTGGTGGGCTATGTAGGTACTTACCTTACTCATACACCTATTTATATTGGGGCTTATCATGGTACCTATGGAAACCTTCCCAGGCAACCGTCTTACACTCATATTCGTAAGGTTTTACCTAATTTATCCGCATGGTTAGTTGCATGAACAAGCGTCCATACGATACGAAAGTACATAGTAAAATGACAAATGTGGCCCTAGACTCGTTTCTCGAGTAAACTAAGTGGGAGTGTTATGTGGGCCAGTATTAACGGTTATATAGATCCACATTTCCGCGACATGTTAATTATTAGCAGGCCGCTTATACTAACAGTTATACGGCAATCCCTCACCATCGCTCTTATGATATTAACTTTTGCTACAACTGGCTAGGGTCGCCTTCCCTGCTAAGCAGAAGTTTTTATACAGATCTTTTTAGTCAAAAACTCTTATTGATAAATTTGCGTCCGTCTCTATGAGTCTGTGAGCTTGTATACCTCCCTAGACAAAACATGCAGAATAGCTGGCGCGGCGCTATGGTGCCTGACCGAGCTCACTCTAGCGTACCTCGTGTTCCGCGCGCCCGCGGCCCCCAAGGATTTCTAGGATAGCTGGGTATCGCGTATAATATTTGATAGCACCCGGAGTAGCAACATAAGAGCAAACTTCGGGGGCTGAAGGCCGAAAGTCAACCATACCTAACATCGGCAAAGACCGTCAAGACTTATCGGGACCTGTCAGGCCATATGTCTCAGCCTCGACCCGGCTATTGGTCGGCGGCTATCACAGCCTCTGCAATGAAGCCTAGAATCGGAGCCCAACACAAGAGGGGTAATGGAAAATATTTGCTAAAGACCTGTGTATAAATAGAAGGAAAGAAGTAAGGTTACATTGGGGACAGAAAAAGGAAACATCGACTCCTTTAGACCGACAGAGAATTACTAGTTGAATATGAACCTTGTTTCAAGCCCTTGAGACCTAGCCCTTGTCACAGATGCGGTGAGAGCGAGAAGCTGTATCCGAGATAGAGTGAGGCTATCTTACAGGAGACAAGAAAACTAACACTAGTAGTCAACCGTGGTTAGCGTTTACCATAATCTTAAATCTCAGACATAGTCGTTCTCTCTAAATCATACCATCTTTGAGTATGCACGCACCGAAGTACCCAGGAAGACCAGGATAATGGACACTGAGGGCCGACGTGCTCTTCTACGTTGCGATTCTGTGGACGCGTGAGATTTAATTTATGGCTAGGCAATGGCTCTAATGCCGCCATCCCGGGTGCAGACATAACACGTGAAAATGGTGTGTAGGCGTTGAGGTATGCTCTGTTAAACGAGGAATTAATTTTGAAGGGGAGGGAATGCGAAGGTTAGCGGAGAGTCATACAAGCGAGAAGGTATACAATCGAGCTCACTATATTTACAAACTGTTGGAAAGTATGACTGCAGGCTATCTCCCCTTTCGAGAGTTCAAGATAAACGGTACTAATACCCCTATTATCTCCCAGCAGGTGAAACTTAACAAGTACTTTAGTGACAGCCTACAGCCCGCACCTCCGAGGCGCACTACCGTCCACGAATAATAGTAGATCTACTTCACCCTTCAATTGAGTTCCTCACACTCTTTGCTTCCTTGGGGCTTATTTAGGTTTTGTTCACCCAAGCCGAGAGACTATGGGTCCGTGCACGCGCTCGACTGACAAGCAACTTCAAAACCCATATGGAGAGGTAACCAGACTGCTTTCACGTTCATCCTCCAACTATATTATCCTTCGTAAAAGTACTGTCACAGTAAAGCCTTCACAACGTCGCTTTGTGGATGCCGGCGCGTGCGGCTAATCTCCGCCTCCCCCCAAATTCTCTTAGTATCGAATAATACGCCTTGGCGTTTTCCGGGAGAGTTGTAGAGCCTCAAATATTGAAACCTACATCTCCTTCCTCCTATTTGCCATAACGAATCGACGCTAAATAGTAGCCGGCCGGTATAAACCGCTTACTGCATCACGATCTCATTGCACAATGCAGAGTGTCAGTTGTACTACCGTGGAGGCCATCTCTATGGCTCCGAGCGCCTCCGGCGCCGCCAAACGCATGCACATGATGTATCTTTAGTCCACCTATTCCTGTCAGCCTTACTGGCTATTCAGCCACCCTTTTTAGTTCCATACGCCACCCTACTTAAGTACTTATGTTCATATCCCCCTATATTTAGGCGGTTGCGCTTTCAACAAATTTTGGGGCTACGGGTTCTTGGCAAAAGACCATGGGCTAAAAATTGCTACCTTATAACGACCCCCCGTTTTGACCCAGTAGGACCTCCCGGCCCACCCATCATGCTTGAATTCCTTCGTTCACAATATAAGTGCTGAATGAGCAACAACACAGTCATAAATTCAACCTTGGTAGCGTCTCGGAGTATTCCAGAATGCATCTGCTCAACGTATCAACCCTTGAGCTGGAGACTATCCTGGACGAGAATAAACGACCACCATACGCTATACTGCCTCACACCTAGCTCCCCAATCATGAAGAAGTCAGCTACCAAGACCTGAAAGATTATCACGAAGCGATAAAACAGAAAGAGACCTCTCGGGCATACTCAATCTCGTCCCGTCGAGGATTTAAAAAGATTCAAGGTTGTTGCAACACCGCCTAGCAATATTATAATCTAAAATGGGCTTGGCTCGATACTTGCTGTATCGACAAGAGAAGCAGCACCGAGCTGTCCGAAGCTATTAACTCTATGTTTAAGTGGTATAAAACGGCTGTTATCTGCATTGATTTCCTGCAAGACGTGCAGGGCGTGCAACAAGGCGTGGAAGGCGATCAAGACATGCAAGATCCAGACAACGGCCTTGCGCGTTTTCGAAAAAGCAAATGGTTTACAAGAGGATGGACTCTTCAGGAGTTACTCGCGCCACAGCGGCATCTCTTGTTCTACGATTCTCAATGGCAGCTTATAGGGGACATGAAAGAAGATTCCCAACTATGCCAAACCGTTAGTGATATCACTTCTATTCCTGTCGCTTTTCTCACTGGCGCACCACTCTCAGAAGCCTGTGTAGCTAAGAAAATGTCGTAGGCATCAAAAAGAAAAACGACGCGCGTTGAAGATATCGCATATTCCCTGCTTGGCATATTTGGTGTCAGTATGGCGCTACTATACGGCGAGGGTGACCAGGCCTTCGTTCGTCTCCAGGAAGAAATCATCAATCAGACCCACGATCATTCCATCTTGGCTTGGGGAAAGTTGCTTAGCGACGATGAAAGCCTCGTCGATGACACACAGAATCTTGACTGCTGGAAGGGTGTCGGAGCTCTTGCGGCATCCCCGGCTGATTTTAAAGACTGCTGGGACTTTGAAAGAGCGTCGGAATTCTTGCATTACAACGATAACTTGGATTTCCAGATTACAACCGCAGGGATTCGGCTCGGCGCGAATATATCTCACGGTACGTTCAATGGATTTTACTTATGCCAACTTTCTTGTTTCAGTTGGCGAGATCCAGAATACTGCCTTTGCATCATGATCAAAGAAGGTCCATTAACGGAGCACAAAACGGGAAAATCCTCGGCTATTCTCTCTCAATACGCGAGAGCAGCACGAACCCTTATTTATGAATTCGAGGCCGATCCATGCATCCAAGCTTATGCGTTCACGAAATGGCGGAGAGGCCAGACGATTACACTTGCAAAGAGCGCCGCGCATAGTACGGTCCGCAGTATCGAACGCCCCAAACAAGGCGAGGGAGTCATCCTTCTTGATCTTCCTAAGGGCTTTAGCCTTGAAACTTCCTACATTAGTCCTGGGTTTGATTTTAAAGTCCGACCGAACAGGCATAGAGTAGGAAACAATACCTTTCGGATTATTTACTCAAGTAATGCTAGTATTACATACCCCTTTCTTTTCCACATGCCGATCCCTGCAATAGCAATAGCATTGCCTGGGTTTATCATTGTAATTATTCTTATATTCTGTATCCTATTTATTCCCTGTCATCGCACGGTTCTTCTTATTGTCTTATTTGTCTTTTTCTTTTCTATCGCCCCTTTATTTACTCCGCCCTTACAGGCCGTCATCTGGGCACTCATCTGGAAATCATATCAGTTTCTGCGTACAAAACGAAGGCGCGGTAGCAAGTATAACACAATTGACCGAGATAATGTTCGGGTTTGCTTACGGATAACAGAACCTTCGCAGCGGACCCCGACAAGCGACGCCAAAGTCATGATGCTAATCATTTGCTTCTGGCCTCGGTTGGTCCATATGTACTGGCGCAGGAAGGTATCCATTGTACCAGCTAGACTTGAATGCTGGCTATCACCGGTTTCCACAAGAGGCGATGCGGAGTTAAATCATCCTACAGGTCTAGATCTGAGGACCATGGTCCATAGGGAGTGGCGCACCTCGCGGGGGGACAAGTTCCGCATGAATATCCAGAAGTTCTCGTCCACGGCACGTTGGTCTAATAGCCCTAGTATATACATTCATATAAGGCAGGAGACAAGTTCTACTTGAGAAAGTCCAGAAGTTCTCGTCTACAGCACACGATTCTAAGAACCTCAGACACTAATAAGGACCGTACTATCTCAGCCAACGACCCATTTACTTAATTAAGGCCTTGTCTCATTCTTCGATTTCGTGCTTCTGGCGCGTTTGGAAGCCGCCATGCGAAAATATGGTGTCGAGGCACAGCTGATCGAGAAAATCAATACCAAGCTGCTATACTCGGCTACGACGGTCCGGGAGCTGGCGGAGATAATTACTGGGATGTACACTTCAGGTCCTAATAAGTTTGGAGACACCTTCAAATCACGACATGAGATCAGCCACACTATGCTACAGCTAATTGATAACTGCAGCGACGCAATGCGGAGGATCACTATCAACAACAGGGGATATGGCACAGAACCAAGCCAATCCGGAACGAGCCAATAAGTAGTAGTACTCACAGGGTGCACGGGCTCTCTCGGCTCATACATCATATCAGCGCTTCTCCGGCGTCCCAGTGCGAAGAAGATAATATGCCTCAAACGTGATTCCTCCGTTCCCAACCCATGCATCCTCGTTCAGACCGCGGGGCTTCCGGATCTGCCGGCCAACGACGACGGGCGGCTGGCTTTTCTTCAGATCAAGCCCACTGAATCCCAGTCCGGACTCTCGGACGCCGAGTACAGATCGCTCGCTCACGAAGTTACCCATGTTGTGCGCGATGCGTACCCCGTGAATTTCCTGGTGGTTTTAGACTCGTTTATGCCGCAGTTTGATTACCTGTCTAACATTATGCGCTTTGCAGCCAATGACCGAACAAACTTGAGATCCTGTTTGTGTCGAGTATCACAGCTACGATAGCCTGGATAGGAAGGGGATGCACTGGTCATGGAAGAATCCGTGCTCGATACTGGCCAGGCAGTGGAGGGGCTACTACAGCAAGGCCGCGCTGGCTCCACATATGTGTGCGAGCGATTGCTTACCGATTACGCGTTGCACTCGAGTAATCGCGCGGCGATTCTGCGGGTTGGTCAAGTGTACGGGCCAGTTTCGGGGGCGGGTTCCCGTTTCCGGAACCCACAGAATGGCTACCATCTCTCTTAATGAGTTCAAAAACTCATCGGCGCTGGACCAAACTCACTCCATATTGTGGTGCGAGCCATCGAAGGAAAGGGTCCTGCAAAGAAAATCACTGATGTGGCGTCACCCTCGGAATAGAGCAACAAACTCGAAAATAAGGAAAAGGGCTTGCATATCACCCGCCAAAATCCGGCCGTTAAGTTTCTCGATCTTCTCCGATAAGCGGTGTTGACAATGACGGCGGGAAGCATCCGTAGCATATTTAAGCAACTTACTACGTGAAAGTGAGAGGGTGAGGATATTGCAGCCTATAGATGGAACGCAAATGACAAAGTAGATGAAGGGATGTTGAGAAGCAGGGGTTTGGCGTAGTAACCTGGACTTTCCTACCTACTAACAAGTATATATCTATGTACTGAGATGGTTATAATGAATTTCCTATCCATTCATTGAAAAAGTCGCGGATGGGCGGGCAATACCGAACGATAAGAGCGGTTATACTTTCTAGTGCAATTTTAGCAGCAATAATTTTTGTACCGATGAGGACACAGGTATATATATAGCCAGAGCTGACGAAAGTGTTGGGACGATTCGAGCAACGAAGGTCTTCATTCACACTGTGGCTAATATCTATGCTAGATCTCTCCAGACATACAGTCTCTTTTGGGCTGTATCCTTTGCCCCTTTTCTACCAAAGTATATCTCAGGGATGACATTATCGCCAAATAGCAAGGTAGTGTTCATCTCAGTACTTCAGACGAAGGAAAGCAGACGTTCCCCTCAAAATATGAAGCCTAGTTGAAGAATATAATAAATATTGCAGACGCTGGATACGAGATCAAGGACCAGAGTAATTTTCCATCTTTGTTTTCGAAGTCTCTGGGGAACTATTAGATATGACATTAATGCGCATAACAACGTTAACAAGCCATTGCAAAGAAACAGGAAGCTTCGAGGGGTAGAGCGCGCTTGCAATTAAGGACGCTCGTATGTGTCTTCGTCGACAGGTTGCGTACAACATATTTCAGAATACAGCGTCGGAAATTTTCATGCTCTATCCAGTTCGACTGGTTATTGAGCGCTCAAGGGCCGCCGCGTAAGCTAGGAGCCAATTTGTAAACTATTATGCGGTGTTGTCACGGAACGCTACGGAATAACCTTCGGAGACCGGGGGTATTAGGCGCGGGCCCATGGCTCATACATATATAGTACTCTCTGCGATATAGATAGGAGTCTTTCCTCCTCGCGCAATAACAACAACTCAATACTGGAACTACCAGCGGTGAGAACCGTGACAGTTATAGACGAATATAATGAACTAGTTCAAGACGATGTCTTAATTACTCAGTACGTAAGATCAAATCCGCCTCTCCCTAATATTGTTAAAGTCTTAGAGTTCTCACAGCTCTCTTCGATCGGGGTAATGATGTTCCCATAGACCTGCTGTCGAACTTCGTCCTGGCCTAGATCAAGGCTCGGATAACCAAATGCAAGCTTGAGACAGGTTTCCACGGCGCGACAATATTCCTGGCCTGCGACTAGGGCCACCTTGCTTAAAAGACCCTGCACTATTTTGAATCCACGTTCTGTCGTATAGTCGAATATCTCGCTTGGGGATTCTCCTGCGATATCGGTGGTAAATCCCTCTAAAAGAATACCGTCCATGGCCCTCCAGAGGATCACCTCGATGAGAAGTACGAACAGACCCCATATGAGCTCGTTTCCAAACCTCTCGGCTGGTGTTATGACGCTAGTCCTGTCCTCGCACGAGTCGATACAGGTAGGATGATGGCGGCATGGATCTTCCGGGGCAGTCCTTGATATGTATGCTCGGTCGAAACTCACGTCGTTATTGAGCCTTGCGAGGTACAATGTGCGGCCAGTCACTACCATTGTCAACCATGGCGTGTTTTGTAGCTGCAAAATTCCCGACGCAATCGTGGAAGCAAGGGCAAGTTTCTGGGGCAGAGATGGGGCACTCTTTTGGCGCCCAGAAGCCGGTGTTTCCATAATATCTCGGATGCAGATAAAGCTGGGCTCGCAACTACCGCAAATATCATCAATACGGAAAACACTAAATCGACCATACTCGTGAACCGACGGGTCCGTCACGTATCCGCAACGTTTTGTTTCGGAGCTGTCTATGTTCAATGCCTGGCATAACTTGTCTGTAATCAACTTTTGTGGTGGCCTGAGAAGCAAGGGGCTCTCGGCTTCCGTTGGCATGTTGCTTGTGGACTGGGGATCGGTGGTTTGGGAGTTTGCTCCGACTGAAAATTTCACCTGCTTCATCACTCTTATCCCGTCCGCCGCTTTGAGTAACGGATGACTGGGGAGGCTAAATTCGCCTTTTGGGGTCTCCGATGGTATATCAACTTGCAATTTGACTTCCTTCCAGTTCCAACTCCGGAGGTGGAGGATTGCGTGCTCCGCTGCGTAGTGTGACAGGATAACCCGAAAGTCTAGTTTCTCGATGATTGTTTCTTCGCCCCCTCGGAGGCTCAGTCGTGGCGTAAGAAGTTGTAGACTCACTCCGTGCTTTTGCGGACAGGTTCCACACAGGCCTAGTTGTAAGGCTTTGTATATACTGCTGACAACCCTTCTGAATGTCTCCAGATATTTTCCTCGGGATCGTTTCCCGCGGCTAGGCTCAAGGCGTAAACTGCCTACCACTATAGTCTCGAGCGTTTGATTCTTAGCGATTAGTTCTTTCAGCGCTTCATTGTATGACGAACGCTTAATCACGAGCGATGCCCGCATGAGATTGCGCTTGACCGTTCCACCTATGTACGAGTCCGACTATTGATGGCGATTCCTATCAGCCAATGCAGTTCGACCATACAGGGACGCGATTGGGGATTACCGACCTGGCCTTGATCGTTGAGCCCCAAGTTCAATTTGAGCTCTTCCATGATCGCAAGCATATCTCTGACGGTTTCTTGAAAAGTGTTGTACATATGATCAAGTCGCCTCTCAATTCGTTCCTTTGTGTTCTCGTTTTGCCACAGCGGCCCAAAAGGTTCATTTAGCATTGGCTCCAGCTTAGTCGGAGACACAATTCCGCCCAGCAAAGTCTCACACGTGTTATACAATATGCCGTGCTCTGTTTTGAGGTTCCGAACGAGACTCCGGACAACTTTTGCGTGTTGGCGCCAGGTGGACACGGCGCTTTTACCATCTTGGTAGTGCTCAAGCGATGAAATAATAAGAGGAATTATTCCTAAGGCAAGGCCGACGGCTTCAATGCCAGCCATATTTATAGCCACTAAGCCTCCTCCCGAAGCACAAAAGCGCGATGTCAGAATCAACACAGAATCAAAACAGAATCAAAACAGGAAGCCTGATGGCTGGAACGAAAGTTAAAAAGAGAAGATCGGGCGCTACTTCCCCACAGTCAGCTCATATAAGCCAATAAAGGGGGGTCATCTGGCCTCGTTGGAGGGCCAGCTCAGCCTGCATGAGAAAAGCCATGCGCCGGGTCATTATTTCCGCCGACGCCGAAGATGCATTTATCGTTCAGCACCCCGACGGTGGCGAGATATCCAATCTGTGAACCTCCACCTCGGGAAATTGACAGTCTCCCAATAAAGATATGCTGGCCTAAAATCCTCATGGCCCTTTTGATCTCTGAACATGTCTTGCAGTGCCTGCAAGGCTTTCATGCTGCTTGATTGAAGACCCATAAGCTGAGTGATGCAGCACACCAGAAACTCCTAGACGAATTTGCGAGATTCAAGCTGTGGGCCGGAAACATAGGTGCTCATCGCAAAGGTCGTAGCTCTCTGGATTGGCGTCTTCGCGACGCATCACATATAAGAGATCCAGTTGTGGACTTACTAGCAGATTTGAAGAATACGCTCGACGACGGCACGTACATTCCTTCAACCTGGTGATATCCTCACTTAACTCTCATCACATTTAACTTAGTTTGCGCTGATGGATTTCTAGTGCTGTCGACGAACCTTAATGCGGAGATTGACTATATAGGATATCAAGATGCTGCATCAATCTCAGACGCCCTACCGAACGCAACCGCTGCAGTTGAAAATGACCTGCGAAAGGAGTCCAAAAGCTTCGCTGATGATTCCAAGCCTCTTGCCCCTGTTCTGCCCGACTTGATTGGTATTATTGCCAGGGACCCTTCGAAGCAACGTGGGATCCAGGAAAGGGCCAACCAAGATGCTATGCAAGTAGCTACGCCGGAAGCTGAAGAGGCGAAGGGAAAAGAGAAAACGGAACATACAGGGACCCCAGCAGAATCTCAACCTTCAGAAAGCTCTCTTAGCTATCATGATTTCCCTGAATTAGACGATGAGACAGAGGTCCTCGAGATTGTAGAAGACATGGGAGATATAATTGGGTGTTTGTTGAGGCTTTCGATCTCGATCAGAAATCCGGCTCCCCACGATCATTTCATGTCGTCGAAGTTCACCGATACATCGCATTTTGAGGAATATGATGTGGAACATGTCAAAGCCAAACTACCACGCGTGGAGCCTTGTTTGGCGAGTCGACTAGGGAAAGCCGTATCTCGAAGACGCCAGTACTTTAAGTATCGCGAGACTCATCATCAGAAGTTAAATGCAGGGCTTGATACTGGCTCGAAGAGGTCCGAAGCTGGGCCTCAAAGCACAGTTGCATCGTCTATTCCGACCGCACTCAAGGAGGGTGGAAGTAGCCACCCAGCATTTAGTAGGGTCGAAGAAGAGGAACTGTCAAACTCCGGCGCTTCACAAACGTCTTACGCAACTTCTGGTCCTCAGTCGGGACGACTTAAGATACCGTCGTTACCAAAACAAGCGAGCGACGGTCCGTTTGAGTGCCCATATTGCTACATGATCATATCAGTTAGCACAACGATCCAATGGAAGTAAGGTCCTATCTATTCCGAAGCTCCTCGAACAGGGCTGCTTTGCTAACCATTCCTGTAGGAAGCACGTGAACGCTGACTTGCGACCATACATCTGTCTTGAGCCAGACTGCCTGACTCCCGAGCAGCAATACACCAGGCGTCATGAATGGTTACATCATATGAACCGGAAACACTGGCGGGTCTTCAGATGCCCCTATTCTTGCCAGGAAGAAGACTTCACTTCGCCTAGTCGCCTTCAGTACCACGTACGGCAGTTTCACCCAGAGTTATCGTCGCAAAGAGACCTCACCATAATATTTGACTTGTGCGAACGGCCCGGGCCCTGGTCAGAGGAGACCAAATGCCCCCTCTGTCAACAGGCATTGTATTCCAAACGAGAATACGCACGCCATGTCGGCCGGCACCAGACCGAATTGGCGTTATTTGCCCTTCCTTTCAATGGGGAGGAGGAGGAGGAGGAGGAAGAGGAAGAGGAAGATGATCCAGACGACCCGAAGCAATCGAATAGACGCAAATATACCACCGAAGATTGGAGTGACTCTCCAGAGTCTGACCAAAGCGATGACCACCCAGTACCATCCCACGCCCCGGAGTACCCGGTGCAAGTGCCTCACCCGCCTAAAACTTCGGCCAGAGATCATCCATTATACAAGAATGCATCCCCCAAGGCCGACGGACTTTTCCACTGCCCATGGGAGGGGCAAGCTAGCTGCAACCATAAACCCGAAAAGCTCAAGTGCAACTACGAGTATGAACTTCCTTTAATAGTAACTCTAACTTTATATAATTACAAGCTAAGCTTTATGTGCTACAGCAAATTTGTCGACGCCCACCTAAAGCCGTATCGTTGCAAAGTTTGCAAGGATGCCCGATTCAGCTCTACTGCCACCTTACTGCGCCACGAACGCGAGGCGCATGCTATGCACGGTCACGGTGATAAGCCCTACCTTTGCACATACGAAGGATGCGAACGTGCCATCCCTGGGAACGGATTTCTGCGAATGTGGAATGTGAGAGACCACATGCGACGCGTCCACAACTACACTGGCAACTACACTGGCAATCTTGCTAGCATCGAAGCCGATTTTGCTAGTATCGAAACCGATTTCAAGAGAATGAAGAGACCTCGCTCTCGGTCTCCAGTTTAAAACCGTCCAGGGGCTCATCCACAACCTCGCCTTCTCGAAACCCCATGCTAGCTGACTCCAAGAAGCCTGGCACCATAGATGTTGACGGACAATTCGAGGATGCTGGACAGCACGAAGTACTTAGGCACCTGACACCAGTATTACCTTCCACCTCAATCCCACGCTACCGACCGGCACGGGAGGGCACGGACTTGGACGGGTGAACCTAGAAACGGCTCGGCCGAAAAAAGGGAGCAAGAAGAATTGGAACGTGAGGTTGAAGCCCATAAACAGCGACTGAGGGACGGCCTCAACTTTTTATATTGAAGAGGCTTAAGGCTACGTAAGCTATTGTCACAAAACTATAAAACATAAATTGCGAGGATTGTTCTGTTTAAACCCATTTCTTTCACGGAATTGGACAAGAAATGCTCTGTCCAACATATTAGTAATCCCTGAGTGTCCCTGGGATATAATAAAAGCTTTCCACGTTGTCAACTTCGACGCCATTGCAATTGAGGGTCCTTCTGGCATCGCTCGCACCCAAGACACCAGCTGGCGCTTTTCTTTACTTGAATTTGTGAGCCATCGGAGGCGACGCCCCGGTTCCTAGTACGGCGAGAGATCTCCCATGGCTCCTAGGCCGCGTATTCCCGAGGGTCCAATGCTCGAAGTGCCTACCTCCACATGAAAAGATTCCATATTATTCTATGCTGTTTGGGACACGGCGACGAATGGAATGGCGGCGCAAGAGGAGAACGTCTGTTGTGGGGCCCTATACGCTGATTACCCCGTCGTGCCTAACTTATACTTGGCTAAACTATTCGATGTATAGTTACACTCATCCGTCTATCCCGAAAAGCACCAAGGGGGGGGGGGGGGGGGGGGGGGGGGGGGGGGGGGGGGGGGGGGGGGGGCGGGCGGGGGGGGGGGGGGGGGGGGGGGGGGGGGGGGGGGGGGGGGGGGGGGGGA
>MU383167.1:0-39428 GCA_022495125.1 Xylaria acuta | reverse complement strand
CTAAACATTTCGTTTTTTTTTTACCCTAATCCGCAAACCCCCAAAACCACCAACCCCCCCCCCCCCCCCCCCCCCCAAAGGAGACCGCCTTGGGAAGCTTATCTACGAGCAGTCGAACAACGGACATCATCTTGAAAACATCGAGGTTCTGTGTTGGCGGCGTACTATGGACGGGACGGCATCTGGAGATATACAACGAAGAAAGAAAACCAATCCCAGAAAGTCATTCACCAGTTACATGATTGTATGTCGATGTTCTCGTTGTAGATTGCAATTGCTGTTCTACGCGCTCGCCACAGGAGTATCTCTCATATATATTACGCGTCATGTCGCTTCAGAGTATAATATAGCAGGTATACTCCTCCGATTTATGCAAGAGGCTGTTGTAACATCAGTTCAAACATTTTACAAGTATATTGGGTCCACGATATATGCATAATCAACATTCACATACACTCGTATACATCATATTAAACAAAGAGTTGTTACAGAATTCCATGGATCAGCCCATCCCCATCCCCATCCTCGTACAAAGAATCCATTCATTTTCCCTCTCATCCCTAAGTATTGAAGAGCCTAAGTGTTTGTATTTAAGCTATTACTATAATGAGTTATTGTTTTACTTTGGTCTGTTAAATGCAATATGATAAATGAAACATACCGGCTGGGTCCTCCCCGCCAGCGCCTGAAACATACTCACCCTTTTACTTTTCCTACAACTTCGCATAAATCTGGATACGCGTGTATATGTATGCGTGTATGAAGAAGTGGAGACAGAAGGGATATACAGATAGTTAGATCGGGCCATTTGATGTATTTAACGAACTAAAGTGTGTCAAATTATATAAGAAACGTTGTTGACATCAGCGGTTCATAGTGTAATTCACACCGTGATCATGCAAACTTTAGCAGTGCCATAATGGAACATGTGTTTGGCTCGTTCCCTTCACACAATGCTGCTCCCTAACTTCCTCTTAGTGCCAGACATGTTTGCATGCCAAAGAGGTGCAAAAACCCCCATCATCCTCATCTTCGTCATCGACCACCCCATATCGTACATATACATAGATCAATAGCAACGTTGAGAAGCCCTGTCATCAGGATAAAAAATCGTGAAAACTTAGTTCCAGTCCTTGCTGTGCGGTGCTTCTGTCATTTGGATCTTAAGCCATTTTCCCAGTAGACATTTTGGCCAGCCGTTTTGCCTCATAATCACATAAAATCCGGGTCGAACGAATTCGATACATAGATTCAGGTACAGTTTCCGGATCACCTCCAACGTCTTCACTCTCAAATCGGTAAGCGTTTAGTGATCTCCTCGGTTCCGCCGTCCTCAATTTCTAACGCCAGCGAAACTAGTAAAGCGATGCGAAAAGCCCCGATGGGATGTAGGTGTAATGAAAGAAGAACATGACAAGCGGCACGGCTCTGGGGAGCATGCCAGAAATGATGATCTGATTGGCATGTCATCGTCACCCGTGCAAGTCGGTCCACTCGCAATTCTTACTTTTAGGCAGCCCTCAGTCCATGTAGAAATCGCCTTTCAGGATACGCTCCTGCATATGGTCAGGCTTGGGTCGCTCAGGATGTCTGGGCTTCATGACCTCGGGCTGTCGAGGAGGCGCCGGCATATCGGAGACGGACTTGGCACGGTCATGATGAGGGGTGGTCTGAGGAGGCGAGCCGGAAGCGGCGGCGGACATAGGACCAAAGGTAGGGCGCTGGCCAGTAACGCTGCTTTCGGCACGGAATCTAAGCTGCTCAGTCCAGTTGTAACCGTTGTCTGAGCGAGCGGAATGCATGTCAGAAGGTGTTCTTGCGGATAGTGCGTTGCTTGCCTGAGAAGTGCTCATCCGCCTCGCAGCAGCAGAGAGGGACGAGGCACCGAGGGGTTGCTGGCGGGGGGCTGCAGCAGAAGTGCGTCTTGCTTGCTGGGCTGGCCTACCGGAACCTGGACTAGTCTGGCCAGTTCGCATATTGCGCATGGCCTGGGCGCCGAAGCTGGTACGGCGGGCGAAGGGCGAAGTCGAGGGTGCCTTGGCAGGCTCGTCGTCCTCGATTGCGTTCTCGTCAATGGAGTCAGAGTTGTTGGTGGATATGCTGCCTCGTCGAAGGCCGAAGGGCGCTGTTGCGGATGGCGGCGAGGCGCCCGATAGGCCCAACGTGGTTACAGAGAGTCGCCGACGTTGATCTCGTGCAGCGGCAGCCGACACAGACTCGCGACCAGCACCATTGCCGTTTCCGTTGCCATTTCCAGTCGCCGAAGTCGAGTTTCGGCGGTGGAACAGGTTGGAGAAAGCAGCCGACGTGACTGAGCCACGACGGTCGTTGGGCGGTCCCGTCCCCGAGTTATCATTCGACATGGTGGTGAAAGGACAGACAATGTATCCCAGAGCGGGGTAGGCTTCGGCGAAGCTCGGCGCCACAGTGAAGAGTCGTCGTTGGGGTTGTTCAAAATGGCACAATCAAGAGCCTGCGAGGGCACAGTTTGTTGGTGATGATAGTTGGCTTTGCTAGTTGGGATGGCAGTTGCAGTCGTATAACCAGCACGCGACACCTTTGTGGGAATTGATGAAAGAAGACCGAGACGTGGGGGGAACAGTGTTATGTGTAAAGTAGACGGACCGGTGGTGCCGGGGCCCTCGACTCGGTGAAACAAGCAATCGGAAGAGATGGTCCTTTGTATGGCGGGATGGGACGACGTATCGTACGAACGATCAAGTCACCGTGTGACGAATGACGCGTGGCGAACTGTGATGCGACGCTTCCGTGCTCCGGTTGGTGTGTTCCGCCGTCACAGCGCAGTTGCAGTCGGTCTCAATCAGGTCGGACACGCAGGAGGGCGCGAGGAGACAGGGCAGAAAGTGCGGCGCCGATTCGAATAGATTGTGAGGTGCAGAGGTAAAGTGGTCTTCAACACCTGGATCGGGAGCTGCTGGGTGGAGTCCTGTAAGCTGGCGGCGGACAGTGCGTGGAATGCCTGAGGCCAGGGGTGGTCCGGCTGGAGAGTGGGCGGGGTAAAGTCACTGATGTGGAGGTGCTCGACTTCGATAGTAGGTACCTTAGCAGCTGCGTCGCCGCAGGGAGCCGACAAAGCAGTTCTCGGTTCTGGGCTATATAGGGCTGGTCAAATAAGCTGCTTGGCTCTACCTAGTTCTGACTCTAGCTGCAGTCCGTTGCTTTAGCTTTGAACTGTCTCTGGGTAGCGTGGTGGAGGAAGTAGATAAGACGAAGGTGTAGTAAATATCTGTGAATGGGAGGCAGTGAACGGAACACCTGTTGAAGGATTGGACGTGGTTGGCAGATGAGATCGAATAGAAGGGGATTGACGGTGGAGTGCTGAAAGCAGTGGACTAAGGTAGTCAGTCGTATTTATCATCAGGAATGGAAAATGGAAAAGGGAAAAGGCAAGTAAGGCAGATGCATAGCCTGAGGCATACTTAGTACTTTCAATAGACTTGATATAGTCGTTCGATTGCATCAGTCAATCTCTCGTCCCATGCCTGCACAGCTGCCTGCCCACACGCACACGCACGTATAGATACATCCCTGCATGCAAACGTTCACACAAAGTAAGGGTAACAGTACCTCGGTGCCAGCTGGTTTGCTTCAGCCAATGAGTCGGCTGCAATCATGTCTGCTTCTGGGACGCTGCAGGGTGCAATATAGAAGGCACGTCAGTCCCCAGGGTTGGTGGAGCGTGCCGATAGACAACCCCGTACCGCCTGCCGGACCTGTCACACTGCAGTAGAAGCTCACCTAGAAACAGTCGTTAAAGTGGGCTTTACAGGGCCCTCACAGGGGCCTGTCTGGACTAATACCCGGGGAAGGCACGCTCTGCCCACTAAATCAGCATCGACCCGCCCACCATCCCCAGAGTCCACCGACGTCACAGCCGTCCAGGCCCTTCATGGATTTGCGGGGTAATTTAGGGTTGATCCCTTCCTCTTTCCTCGACATCTGATTTGCGGTGCTGCGCCAATCAGACTCCGGTTCATTCGTCGCTTATCTTTCCTCAACCCTTTGTGATAACCCAATAACAGTATCTCACTCCCAGGTACAATACCTACCTACACTGTACCCCGACCTAACACCCGTCTGCAACGCGTCCACCTACTTGTCCACCTACCTACTTAAACGATCTCGGTGGCAACAACGCAGCCAGTCCCTGTATCCGATCATCGTGAAACGCCCATCTCGGTACTAGATTATAAACTACAACCCTCCTCCAGCCAGAACTCCCGACCGGAACTCCAGCCATCCCCACTACTCAGTCACAGCAAGCCCAACTTCCGTCATCTTGTGAATCAATATCTCGGCCCATCTGTCCTTCCCCATTGATACACAACGAACACATAGACTGTAGTCCGCTTACTGATACTGATGCGATGGCTCGCCTCCGTCCCACCCAAGTCTTACCCAGTCTCACGTCTCACTCGCAGGTCGACAAGCTCGACACGCAGTAGTCTCACCCCGTCCAACGAATGGCTCTTCCAATCGTATCTGTGGCCTCTGCTCTGCTCCCTGTAGTCGTGATCTGCATGCACTACTGTGCTTGCCAAGTCTGCTCGGCCCTTCATCATTGGTCAAGACAACCCAACGTCGATCAAAGATGGATAGGAGCAGCAGGGGGTAGCATGTGTCCCAGGTTCCAAAGCATCCACCCTGTTCAACTACCCCAATCTCACGACTCCACGGAGCAGGACACAGAGTTCGCATGGCTTTGACAAAACCCCACGCCGGAACCATGTTCACACGTTTCTGATTTGCCTGGTTCGTTTGAGTTTGCTCGGCTGGCCGTCCGAGTAAGGCCGGTTGGGATTGACTGGCGGAGTTTCCCCATACCCACACCACCATCAACATCTGTCTGCCACCTGTCTTCGCTCCTCCATATGGCCTAGATTCAGGCATGATCGAAGCTAGCCGGCACTATTCAGTCTAACCTAGCATTGAACTTGACCATTGGTCGCCCGTAGCCCTACCAATACGGTATACACCTCTTTCGTGCACATTCCCGTCGACTTTTCGCAGATAGCACACATCCTGCAACATCATTACAAATGCTACTCAAGATATTGGCTCAAACTGCTACTGTCAACTCCAAGCAGAACGGCTCGGTCTTGCATAGGTAGGTGTCTTGGTTGTTGATCGTCAAAGGAATGACTCATTCCGCGGACCAACCGGCAATGTCGAAGCGGCCCTCCTCACGGCGTCCTTGCATTCTCCAACGTCAATCTGTGATACGATTCGTGAACAACTGGCTGTAAGATTAGATGGCGGTGTAAGGAAGGCACAACCGATAGTGTGTATTTAAGTACCCCTCACGGCGGACTATTGCTTTCCTCTATCGCATGTGTATACGACATGAAAACCAACTCCACCCCTTACGCCAGCAAAACAAGAGGGGATCCTGCGTGCATCTCGAGTAGGCTATTCGTCAGCCAAACACGGTACCGATGCCGACGACGCCAACAGCGTCTTATTTATGTCGTCGCTTTGCTCCTATGCATAAGCTCACTTGACTGAGACAAAACAACCTTGAAGACTACAATATCAGATATCCGGTGTTTTGTTCTATTACTTATGGTAAATCATTGGATTATAGACCATTAGACATCCACTTAGTCCAGGCATGTGCCCACGACATTCCCCTTCCAAAACAACGGAAAGCGTCGACAACTAGAGACTCAATCAAATTGGACTAGTGAGCAACGGTGTGCTCCTTGCTTTTCGCTGGAATGAGCGGATATGCGTCTTTCAAATAGTATCTGATCTCCACCAGACTTAGATTTATCGAAAATGCCCCAGAAACTTAAGCCTTTTGGAGCCTAATCATTCTTGGCCCATGCTCTCTGTCAACTCTTGATCTGTACATATCAGTCAAAAGTGCACCAAAAGCATTTTGACACTCCTACGTTACCATATAGCAGCTTTTCATAGCTAACACCAGCTATTTTAAATATACCATCATGCTTTCCATTACCTGCTCCATCTCTACCTTAACTTCCAAAAGCCTTCTATGGACTCCGCGACGCTCGTACTGGAAGTAATGGCTATCTCATGACCCCCCTCAATGGTGACAAACTCAACTCCATCGCGGCCGAAGACTGCATACGCGTCCTCGACCGTTTCATTCAAAATCACCAAACCATCATCCTTGCCTAGTATGATGAGGATCTTACCCGCTTCCAACCCGGCTACGGGCTCCGCGTCGTTAGCGTGGATCCTTCTTCTGGATCGCAAAGCCTTGAGGATCTTTGAGAGCACACACCAGTGCTCCTGCGGGGCGTAGATAGGCGCATTGCGGATGGTGCTCAGAAACGCCGGTACGAAACCCTGGTGATAGTCGACTTGCCATGCCACTACCTCTGCCACCGCCACATGCGGCTGGGTCTTCGAGACGGCCGCACCGTCAAACTCAACCCCGCCATTGACGTCGCCGTCCCTATTAACCGGCTCACCCATGGCCTTTGCTGTAGGACGGATCCGTCGTCCCACGAGAGGCTTGACAAGGAACTCAGGCAAGAGCCCTGAGTTATAGTACAGCCAGCTCCACCAACCTATGTGATACCGCCGGATCAACCCACCCGGCGCAATGAGGCTTAGCGACTGCACGTGGTGCGGGAAATATCGCGCGAACACGACGCTAAGCGCACCACCTAGGGAGTAGCCCACGAGGTGAAAGCCGGGTTTTTCCATCCATGGGGTCGTGGACGAGGCGAGGACCAGCAGGATCTGTGTTGTGTAGAGCCGTTCGTCGTAGGTGGCATCGTGCGGGGCGTCAGAGTAGCCCCGACCGAAGAGGTCTACGCCCAATCTATTAGCGCTGCATAAGTTTTGATTTTTCCCTTTTTCATCCATCTACCCCTATATTGCGGATTATGGAGCTCATGTGGTTTTTGCTATATTTAAGTAGCTGGGTTACGTACCGAACATCATCACCCTATACCCTCTCCTTACCATCTCGTGGGCTAGATCACCCAGCGCCACGACAGGGGTGCTAATGCCGTGGATAAAAAGCACGCGCTCGCCGCCCTCCGGACCCCATTCGTAGACACGTACAGAGCCGTACGGCGTTTCGACGTCACGGCCACCGGGCAGGGCATCGGGCGGGTACGGAAGTTCTTTAATCTCGTCCTCTGAGAGAGTTGGGATTATGGTTTTGCCTGGAGATGGCTCGTATAAAGCCTGCCTTCTACCTACTAGTCGCCGAGTTAAACTTTTCCCAATGCATGCTGCTGCCACTAATATCAAGCCTGAGATTATGACTGATTGTCTGGCTTTGAGGCCGAAACTCGTAGTGAGATAGCTCATGATTTGGCGGGTAAGGGTGACCTCCAGGATAATCGAGATATTAACGAGCTTGTAAGTGAACTGCCCAAATGTGACTAGAAGAGACTGTGGCTTCCTTGACCTTTTTTTTTAGCGGGATAGTACGGCCTCGAATTTGTAAGCCCGAGTCCCGGGAAATGGCGCAGGTTGGGTCCGGTGGTGGAGATGGGAAGCCGAGGCAGGACCCGGTGATGACTAAGCATCAGTAGCACCGAGCGGAATGTCAGAGCGGGGTTCCGTGCTTTAACATTCATACCCCAATCCTACATAATCTATAGCATACTTCAGGGCACTCGGTTTTAGAAATAAGTACTTATATTAGGGGAGCGTAAACCGAAGCAAGCTAGTCTACGCGTCGAGAACAAAAATCCGCAATACATACTTGTATATTTTAATTACGCTTTATAAACTAGCCTAAAACTACCTAAAGCTAAAAATAAAAAACAAAACCAAAAAACAAAACTATTTACCTATCTAGCTATTTACTGGATTAGGGAAGTAGGTAGGTAAATCGCGAAATATAACCGATCCGATTGTACCTCGAAAAGTATACGTTGCAGAGGTGAAGTTGTGCGGTAGGGCACCTGCAGGTCTATAGAACCACTTAGCAAGACAACTAGCGAGAGCATATTCATTGCCATTAGCAGCCTAGACGAAGTAGGTAAAAACGTACGGGATATTCTGGCTTATTTTACTATCGGTATGCATAAATGAAACCTCATGTTGCATGATTTAGGGTTGTAATCTGGCCCGCTATAAGGGCCGCCGGGAACCCGTAGGTTGTACTTGGGCTCGGACAAAAATGTAAATTCCCTCTCTGCTGAGGCTCGGGCGTGTTGGGCACAATTCCGTACGGCTAGGACTTCCTCGTTTCACACATTTCTCCGAGACATCACACTTTCTCCTGCGAAGGAAAAGTCTCTCCACACACGTATTTTTGGGATTTAAAACTGTTCCCGGGTAAGGGGCATTATATAACTCCCATGTAAATACGTTGTGGTTGAAAGCATTGGGCGGGTGACTATGACAGCTGAACTTCTGTCAATTGTAGACTTGGTGTCTTCACTCCAACAAGGGCTTCAGAAATGTAACGAGTTGCACGATAGCAGATATCGAGAAACGCCGATAGCAGGCCGATTGCCGCAACACATCCCGCACTGGGTCATCGGCACTCAGGAATACTACATCGTGCCAAGAAACTCAGTTGCTCAATATGCAGCCCTCAGCTACGTCTGGAACTATACACTGGGGTGCTAGCGGAAACTAGGCAACTACGAAGAGGCTGATGCTCTAACGGAACAATCTGAGCGATTTCTGACGGCCTGGATTTCTAGCTCCTATCTCTTGGATTGCGGAACAGTTACCAATGGTTATTAGGGGCTCAATAGACTTCGTGCAACAGTCCGGCGTGCGGTATCTCTGGGTTGATTGTCTCTGCATCACCCAAGACGATGAGACCGCAGGTGGCAGTGTGAGATTGATAAAGGATATTTAGTCTGGGTCTCGCTTCACGATCATAGCAGTCACAAAATCATCGGGGCTATATGGATCGGAAACCGATATTACGAGAGTCGCAAACAAAAAGGGCGTTCCCGATGCGGGCAGTCTTCATAAGGCGCTGCTGACGTCACATGATATTCTAGGGACAGTTGCTGTCCAAGCGGTCTTTCGTTTTCTTTGAAGAGACGGCATTCTGGGATTGTCAGGGTGCTGTGTGGTGATACGAGTCCCTAATTACCTCCCAGGGGACAGGTGTTGGCCGACCCAGTATACTCGAGGGCAATACTGAGGTTTCACAAAACGGACGATTTGAATTACTGCTTAAGGAAGACCGCTAGGCAACAAAGAAGCACAAAGCACACAGAAAATTATCACAGGACCTTGCAGCCCTCACCATGCCCGACTTCAGGTTTTAATATACTGCTTGATGCAACGCGCTAAACCAGCTCTCTCGACTTATTGGGTCTGTTAATCCGAATCTAAAGCCGAGAATAACCATCCCTTATCCGTCGTCGTCGGCTCCGCATTGTCGCGATAGGTGCGCGTGTCTCAAGCCGTGACCTCCGTTGTGTCGTTGGAATCAAGCCACTTGGCGTGGATTTCGTTGAACCGATCACCAAAAACGTCGAATTGCTTGAGGAATGCGTCAACCTCGTCCATGTCCTTGTCCGTCAGCTCGACCTCGTGGATGTTCTCCTTGATGCGCTCCAGGCTGGCGGCGCCGGGGATGGGAATGATCTTCGGCATGCCGGGACGTTTGGAGAGCGCCACAAGCCAGTTGATGGAAAACCTATCCGATATCGCGGGTCAGTGGTTGGTGTAGATGTTGGACATCCTATGGAAGCAACGAGCGTTTGAAAGGGATGAAAAAAAAAAAATCGTTGAGTACGTACTGGGCTGGGGTGCAACCTTTCTTGGCTGCCCACTCTTTCACCTTCTCCACAAGTTTGAGGTTGGCGTCGAAGTTCTCCCCTTGGAAACGCGGCAGCTGTCTGAAGAATGAATAGAGGTCTTCTGGCTTCTTGACCTTTCCCGTGAGGAATCCTCTCTGTGACGAATTTAGTTAACAGAGTTAATCAGGAAGAGGGTGAGCTCAGCCTAAATAGGCTGTTGAAACACTTACGCCAAGTGGCGAGTAGGCGAAGATGGGGATATCAAGCTCGGCACAGGCCGCGGAGATGCCGTTGTGGAGGGGATCGGTGTGGAAAAGCGAGAGTTCTATTTCCACGCCGGCAACCTTGACCACTTTAGCAGCCTGGCGAATGCTTTTCGCATTCACCTCGCTTAGGGTCACGCCGCCGATCTTCCCTTGTTTCACGTACTCGTCGATGACGCGAAGCGACTTGATGTAATCTTCCTGCGTAGTTCGTCTCGCCATTTCCCACATATCGATCTTGCCCTTATCGCCGATGAGTTTCAGACAGTTCTCGATGGACTCGCGAGTGTATTCAGGGCTGTTGTCGACTGACATCGGTAGATGCATCCCGCCCTTAATGCCGATAACCACTCTGCGGCGCATTAGTATCGTGGCATTTGGTTGGGATATCCATTCATGTTAGGGTCACGCGAAGGCCGGAGACGGCCATGCTATGGCATGCTTACTTCTTGGCATCTTCGGGGTATTTCTCAAAATACTGCTTTAGGAGGCTCAAAGAGTTCTCCTGTAGCGACGGACCATAGAATTCGCTGCCATTCAAGAAGTTAGCGCCGGCGTTAATAGCCGCCTTGATCATTTCAATTCTTTCATCGTCTGGGATCGGTTTCTCTCGAGGCAGATGCAGACCTAGAGCCTGTTAGTGCTCTTGTCCGTAGGTTCGTAGAGGAAGTTGAAATGTGGCATACTCATCAGGCCGTAGCCGATGTCCTTGACGTCCTTTTCAACGACCTTGTAAGGCATGTTTCTGGGGGAGTTTGGGATTTAGAGAAGTTGGAAATGCTATTCGTGATTGGAAGTGTGTGTGTTGTAGGTGTGCTTGTGGATGTTTAGGCGGAGATGAGGTAGGCAAAGACAGACCTTCAAGAATCAGGAACATTAACCTTTATATGCCACCGTCCGACCGTGCAGCATCGGATCAAGACGGATATAGGGACGCAGAAACCCCGATGGAAAACTCACGGGAAGCCTCACTTCCGCTCTGAAAGGGCCGTGTGCTCAACTGACTAGCTAGCCATCTGGCATATCTCCTCGCGTACATAATCCACGAGGATGTGGGTACATACAGTCACAACCGCGTTTTCCAATTTGACGGGCATATCTCCACCGAGGGGCGAGAGGGGTTCAACCCGGAAATAGAATAAAACACCCCGGAAACATGGTAATCGAAATGAGAATGACCCCTAGAAGTATAGTTAACCTCCATAATGGTGTAAACTACGAGAAAAGAAGAGCAGAGAGTGATGTAAGCGCGGTTCGGAAACAGCCCATCGTGGAAGCTATACCTAAACTAGTTTCTGCTCTCTTACTGGGCAGCTATAGTCCAGCTATACCCAAAGCGGTTTCTGCTCTCTTATTGGTCAGTCGACTTGGCGCTTTATGCAGCAGGGATCGCGGACTTAAGCTTCGTTGCGAATCGTCATGGGCTACTCAACATTCTACACTGCACCATATTTAACAGAGAAATCAGACAAACTAAGGGTATCTCCCCCCTGCTTACTTGAGGGTAACTCTACTTTGGTACTTAAGTTACGTGCTTGAGGACCTGCCCACCTAGTAGTCTAAACCTTTTACGGTAATTTTGAATAGCGAGCCTCGTAAGCCTGCAGGGCGAACGGCGGACTAAAACGACAACGTATTCGCTTTTTTTCCGGAGTAGGGGTCGGCGCGAAGCGCATACCCCTCGGAGGTTAAAGAATTTAAAAAGAATAGCTAAATTGTAGTTTTCGCGGCGTAGCTGCCCTAGCACCGAAGGTAACTTTTGAACGTATATAAAATAGCCGGGTGGCTAAGTACTACTCTATATAACTTATATACCGTCCGTGCGCTAACTTTAGGTAAGCAGGGGGGGGGGGTACCCTCAGTTGATCTGTAGACTCTATTTAACAGGCGGTAGTTAAGGTCAGTCGAGGGTAATATAGACCCTACAAAGTGCAAGAGACAGTTCCCTAACAGCGAGACCGTAAGAGAAAAAAATGGTAAAAATAAACTAAACTACGTCGTGAATGTAGAGAAAGAAAAAGTACAGTAGACATAGTGTGGTGACTGTGGTCTTCATCCCGTAGAAGCCCCGCGCATAACCATTGGTCGCTTATTCTAGCTCTGCAATATTTCATTGAAACCTTAGCCAATCTGTGATTCCAAGCTATCTCCAATGTAAGAGTCAAGTTTTATTATCTGAAATCAATCTGAACACCTGGTGTCCTTCTGCTTATCCTCGGGCAATCTCCCTAGTCATCTGGATAGGCATCGCTGTCTCCAATAGGTCCACCGTGGAAATCGTTTCGGTCATACCGACTCGCTGCGCGTTTCTTCTCGTCCTCTTTCTTGATACTCTTCAAGTACGAGTGGAACTTCTCGCTGATCTCGAGGACCCTTTCGAAATGAGACTGCTCTACCACGATCGTGGTCTTTTCTGGGTTGAAGTCAGGATCTTCTTCGTAATCGGCCTCTGCCAGGGTTATTGCTGTTTGAAGGGCGTTGCGGATATCTCTTCCGTTGAGTTGTGCCCCTCCAGATTCCGCTTTGTCCAGCACCCACTTCTTCGCGCCTCGGGCAATTTGGATCTTGCCAGCTCGTTCCTTGTCAAGCTTATGAAAGAACCCTTCCCAAACCTTTACTCTATCTTGCGGCGTGAACGATCGATATCCAACGGCCGCGTGAACTCGGGAGATGAAGGCATCATCGATCTGACCAACACGGTTGGTCGTCAGGAAGAGAAGTCCCTTGAAGTACTCCATTCGACGGAGGAATGCTTGGACTCCATATCAGCAATTGCATTTCTTCAAGTGAGTACGTGTGTATAAGTGCATCTTACCTGAGACCAGTCCATTCCTAGCAAGATCACGATTATGCCTCCGTTCGAGAAAAATATCGGCTTCATCGACCAGGAGCACGGCGTTCCAGGCTTCAGCCAGCGAGAACCATTTGAAAAGCTCACTCTCTACTCTAGTCTCTTGTGTACCAATATCAGCGACCGTGAGGGCCAAAAGAGGTCTGTGTAGAAATTCGGCGATGGCTTCCACAGTGTAGGTTTTACCGACGCCAGGGGGACTGTAGACCGATATCAGCTGTTGGCTTTGAACATGTTCAGAGATTTTCTCAGGGAATACCCATGAAGCAACATAATCTGGCCAGCCCCCTTTCTGTCGACGAAGTCCGCGGCCCAGACTTCTCTTTTGCTGTTCTGGCGAGTTGCGAGAGCTCGGATTGTCTGCATCGCCACTTTGTCTAGCACCAAATTCTCTAAGCTTTCAATTGACTGAGCAACTTCGGTCATATAGTCCGCTTGTATTAACACTTGCATTTAGAGCCATGGTTAATAAAAGCAGACGCATTGGGCAAGGGGACACTTACATCGCTGTTTGGTTTTCAGAGCAAAAGCCCAGGCGCGGGGGGGAATGAGTAGCAACTGGTGCTCGCTGAGCTCACGTAGTTCGCTTCCCTCCATCACGATATCCTGCAATACTTCATCTTCACCGAAGACGTCGCGGCCACGCATGAATCTAGGGGAATCACCCTCGGACTCCTCTTCTATGATTTCACCTTGATCGTTGCCATTATAGATTAAAATGTTGTCATAGTCTGGGAATGCGGATGAGCAAGCGTCGAAGTACATGTTGAGAACTGGGGCGCCATGTTTGTCTTTAAGCTTGGTTCTAGTTAGACCACGCCTATGATCAACGACCAACCTTCCAGAGTACTATGAATGCTCAGTTTGATCCTGGGAGACTCTAAGTTTTATTTATGCTGTACTCACATGTGCCGTCGCTCCTCTACACGGTCCGTTGTAGTTGGCCAGTAGGTGGGCTTCTCGGAACGATGTGCTGAGCATTGTATTGCGTTGGATAATCTTCCTTCGGCGCTCGCCTCCGTCAATCTTATCCCAGTAGCTGACCGGGCAAATTGAAAGTTTTGTAACATTTCGTAAGCCTTTGAAGCGATGGATTTCGTGCCCTTGTGATACCCGGCGGAAAGATGTACCAGAGTGTTTCGAAGGAGATGCGTGGTGTTGATTCATCTAGAAGTTTCAAACACGGCGCGACTATGCTTTCGTAATGGGGCTTCAGGTACTCGTATAGGAGCCGAGTGTGTTTTCTCTCAAGTGCCAGCACATCTTGATCCCGGTTTGTGCTGGAATCGCCATCCTTGCTTTGCAGAAAAGTTTCCATGGCATGGAAACGATGCAGCAAGAATCCCCACGTCTCCGGAAATGAAGCATTACACCTATCACCCGGTCGTAGACGTTCCACTTCATCCTGCTCGAAGAGTTCGGGGTAGTATTTTGCGATAGTTCTTAGGCTTCGGAACAAGAAAGGCGAAAATATGATTATGCGGTTATCAGACACTTGCTCGATCACTAGTTCCTCGATTCTAATTTCCCCTCCTTGTATAAATCAGCATTTGTAACAAAACATTACTCAATCTAATGCTTCGACTCACTTGACAGATACGGGGTCTGAACTTCGCACGCAACTTGGAAAACATAATCATCCCAGGAAGGAGTCTCATAATTCCCAGCTTGCCCCCGCGCAGCTGATTCTTTTGGGGTTTCCAGGGAAATGTCCTTTTGCTTTCTGCTTTTCCCTAAAGCCAACGGAGACGAGCTCCCGTACGATCTTGACAGTCTTCCACCGTTGCTATCCCGAGCAATTACCCGAACTCTCCAGACAACTGTCCCAGGAATCTTCTTTCTATCAATCTCATCATCTGAGTGATGCTGACTTATCTAATCGCTATCAGGTTCCTCCACTGCTACTGGATAGACGGGTCGGCGATGCATATCCATGCCGTAGCTAGGCACGTCTTCACGCCAGGAGAAAATTTCCGCCGGTGGGCGCATCGAAGATCCGAGATTTTGCTTATGGTGACGATCAGACATTGATTCAATCCATGCTGTGGTGGATCGTTGTGAAAGGGGTGGACGAGAAACGGCACGGATTGGCCATTTGGTAGAATTCAAGACTTCAGTATCATTCCTCAGGTTATCAGCTAGCCACGAAAATTCGCAGCCCTTTATCCCTCAAGATTGTATATATCCATCCAAGTCATTGGCGAATACCGTGTCGCTTATTATCTGAGAACTCTGCATGATGCAGGCTTCCACGTCGCCACTTTTGGGGGCCGAATCTGATTTTCCCAAAGCTCCACACTGTCATTAGCGCCCGCTCAGCCATCATCGCCCAAGGTATCTTTCGTTCATTCAGGTGTTTGGGGGCAAAAGCGGAAATGAAAACAAACTATCCGCGCAGATATGGCCGGTGACTCAAACAACGAGATTGTACCAACTAATACACAACTTGTGCGGTCATTCAGCGACGACTTAGAGAAACAAGCAGCTGGCGATGCACTCACGCGAGGACTCGCCGCCAAAGTCTCACTAGACCGGCAGCGAGAGAATAACACGACTCTTAAAAAAGAATGGAACCATTTTCTCGCTGAAGGTCGTGAACTGGCGAAGAGGTACGACCGAAGGCATTCGATGAACGTAATTGCGTTTCTGACCGCAATATACCCAGCGTTATTCCCGACGAAGAGATATTGCTGCAAGAACAAAGCCGTAAACTTTATCAGGCGTGGGATAATTTCTGCAAGCGACTGCCAGACGAGGAGAGGGGAAAAGCCTGTAACGAAATGCCGAGTATCAAACTTCTGTACGCATCCGTCTCCCAGGCGGCCGAAAGCTGGAAGGAAAAGCGCGAAGGCTCGAAAACAGGGCGAGCAAAGCATATCTTCACTCGCTTATGCGACACTTTCCAGCCTCACACGAATCTCATCTCTGTTCTGCCGACAGACAACACATATGTGACTCTCCTAACGGGATCATTGACAGCGATTGCACAGGTATCTTACGATTGGTCTCAACGCTTTGAAAGCGAGGCACGTATCTGACAATGATGCAGGCTTCCATAAATCACCAGGAGCTCGCAGATGGAGTGTCTTCGACGTTGGAAGATCTCAGCCAGGGCATGGCTTACTGGAATGAGCTGATTAGCGAATACTCCGACACCAAGATACTTCATCGATACATCAGAGATCTCTACGTTGTTGTCTTCGAGTTTCTGACCGAGATATTCACGGAATGGTCGAGATCGTCGTGGAGAAGCTATGCTTCACCGTTCTTGAAATCGAACGCCTAGTTAACTTTAGTCTTTCACGAGATTTGTGACAAGCTTCGACGAGAAAGCCTTCAAGAAGGTTTTCAGTGAGAGGAGAGATCGCATTAAGGCCATTGAACAGAGAATGAAGAAACATGCCGACCTCGAGTTTGAGCGCAATACGACGTGGAGGTTAAAGATGAATACCAACTGTCAAGATGATATCAGGCTCCAACAGATACAGATGGCTATGGATATCCAAGAAATGAGGTGTGGCATGACTCGCCAAAATGAACTTATCTATCAGTTAGGAGCAAGTGTCTTCCGCTTTCTAGCTGAAAGGCCGGGCCCCCATTCCCAAGATGCACAGGAACAACCAAGGCTGGAACAAGGAAAACTTGAAACGCTAGTCGGTGGCGGGTTACTGGCAACGATCCAGTCGTCAGGTTGGGCAAAAAAACGAAAGTCTATTGAGAGTTTCAACAGCAACTCCGAAGACTCCCTCAGAAAGTGATTCTCTTCCTCCTCGCGGCCGAAGATTCAACAAGCGAGAAATCCTCGACCTCCTCAGCCCAATCACAATTAAATACGCTCGTGATATCCAACACATAGTCGACGCTGTCGCGCAAGCCTCTCGTGCCCAGATTACCGAGGCGGTCAGAAGACGGGTCGAAGTGTGGACGACGAACGGACAATCAGACAAGCTATGGATCCAAGGTCCTTACGAGAGAACCCACCCAAGCCATACCACCTTCACCGCCGTGTGTCTTGTTGCTCTCGCTAACAATAGCAACATTCCCTGTCTCTCGTATTTCTGCTCTCTTGGCGTACACGGTACTACGGCGGCCTTGCATCTGACATGTCAAGACATGCTCACGGACATGGTCAAGTCGCTCATCGTGCAGCTTCTGCTATTACTACCTGACGAGGTGGAAGCAACACCAAGCTTTTCACGGTCGAGATTTGAGGAACTTCTCAGTCCCCAATTTAACCTTGAGAAAGCCATGCTACTGTTTCGGGATCTGCGCGCTCTCACACCGCCATACATTCACTGCGTAATAGATGCCATGCAAGAACTCGAGGATCGCAGCGACTTGCACCACACCCAGAGTCTTTATCGAGTGCTGCGTACGATTCTCGACATCCCCGATAGGTCAGAGCATGAAACAGCAGCTCGAGAGAATGTGGTGAAGGGCTGCATCACGAGCGACGGCTACGTCGATGTGCTTGCGGTCCTCGCGGAGCGCGCACATATCGAGAAGATGGAGGTCGACAAATCGGAGGAACTTCTAGCCGAAGACGGACCAGAATTAGTCACGCAATGGAATTAACATGATGGCGATTCATAATAGGCGCTCTATCTGACGGGTTCTCAGGTGGAGGCGGCGGCTTCAGTGCCAAGCTCTAGGATATATCGCTAACGCCCCGTGTAGATGACGGCTGCTGAAGATGTCTAAAAACAGCAGGTCCTGTGTAGGCCAAAAAGAGCAGAGGTGCATGCCGCCGCAATGTCACGCGCCTATCTAATTCTTTCCCACTATTGAAATTGTAACAAGGGCTTACAACCGAGGACTTGGAAGAATATTCGACTTGCAATAATCTTCAAGAGCGCCAAAAGGGGGCCATGAAGGACTAAACTCCTATTCGGTCAGATAACATTCCAGTATAACATTTTAATTGAGGCCCTTGGATTTCCTTCGTTTTCTTGGTTCCTGAGCTCCTGCAGCTATCCACGGAGGCGTAGTGGTGAACATGCTGTAGAGGTGAGACATTTCGAGATCGTTTTTGGCCACCTACTCCGGGTAAGGAAATCATATAATTCTGTCTACATTGCGATGGTATAACCTTTATGTTATGTCTGAATAGCCTCGCTTCCCTCTGCCTATTCCCCGCTCGACTTCGCTTTTGTATTTTGTTTGTCTTGGTGTGTATTATATGAGATAAGCCAAGCCAGAATCTCCGGGACGATAAAAGTAGAAAATCTTCTTCGAGGTACCCAGTGTCCAATTATAAATTCTGCAGTAGATACACTCTAGCCATTTAATTTATACTCTGGACACGCCGTTAAGGACACTAGATGATAACGTTTCTCGAACATTTGTATTTATCTATTCTCGCGGAGAACAGTAAAAACGACGCCGCTAATACTGCCTCACAGTATTAGCGGTTATATAGATCCACAGTTCCGTGACATCTACTGCATGTCTTGGACGAGCTTGAAAACATTCCGGTCTGGATTCTTCAGAGAATAGTCCAACACCGACAGCCCCCGCTCGCATCTCACCTCCCTATCAACCCTATCGTCCGCCCATAGAAGCTGCACAACCCCTAGAGGAGCACCTCTAGCTGCCAATAGAATTGGAGTTAGACCAGAATCGTTTCGGCGATTAACATCGATGGAAGGATTAGATAACAGTAGCTGGGTGATCTCAAGATTGTGCACTCTAATAGCCTGGGAAAGTGGAGAGTCGCCATACCGACCCTGAAGATTGATATCGATGGAAGGATGAGATAACAGTAGCTGTATAGCCTTCAAGTTCCTTCCTCCGATGGCTTCGAAAAACAGAGTGTTGGAGGCATTGCGGAAATTGACATTTATAAAAGGGCCCCGAAGTAGAGCCTCCAGCATATCCATTTCAGGGACGTTAGAACTCCAGATACAATCGATGGTTGCATCTTTTAGGTGGCTGCAATTGGTGGCAAGGATTGGGTCTGCCCCTAGTGCTAATAGATGTCGAGCCGCGGTATATGCCCTATTCGCAGCAGCAAAACATAGAGGCGTGCATCCCTGTTTGTTTTGAGAATTGATCTCAGCTCGGCCAACCTCTGACAGCACCTCTACGGCTTGGATGTTCCCTCCACTAGCCGCAGATTTAATGAGGGAATTCCCATCATCATCCTTCAGCTGTGCTAACGTGTCATCGATGTTGAAGGCGGTACGGAGTAATGGCGGGGCCGTAGTTCCTCCGTACTGAACTATATAGTGCAAGGCTGTGCGCCCATAATTGTCCGTGGATCTGAGGAAGCTCTGTAGGTCGTCGTCAGGTAGTTCCATTAATGCAGGCACGAACCAATCAAATGTGCCCCTGCGCTCAAAAGAGGACTCCATTGGGGAGCCTAGGCGCCCGCCATGCCGAATCAACAATGCCACCATCGACCCCGATCTTGCGAAGTCTAAGCTTCTACAGCCGCTGGGTCGCACAGAAGATGAGGTAATATTCGGGTCCGCACCTTTCGCAAGAAGAAATTCGGCTCCGGTCAGTATATCGGCTTTTACTGCCCTCATAAGGGCTGTATCGTGGGAATATCGGTTTGCCGCATCCACGGGAGCGCCTTTCTGGATCAAATAACCAGCCATGTTGACACCAATGTTACATCGTAAGCTTGCTAACATATCCTTCGGCTTTATATTGTTCGCGGATTTGAAATCGTTCCATAAAGCATCAAGTAGTGCGACACTGTCGAAAAAACTGACAAGTGAGGTCGTATCCATTCGTTTCCAATGTGCGCCATCAAGATCAGCTCTGAAATGAGGCATGCTGCGCAATTCCTTTTCAACCCGGCCAAGCTGGCCCGGATCCAATGATGATTTGGCGCATTCGAATGCCAAAGTGAAAATCGCTTCATTGTTACCAGAGGCCATTGCTGCTACCACGGGGTTTGGAAACCTCTCCGTGCCCTGGAAGCTTGTAAATGAGTCGCGTCGCTCCGGGTGTATGTGGATTAGACTAGCCAGGTTCTGCTCCGCCAAAAGGTAGAGGAGACTAACTTTATTCGAGTGACGTCGGCTCTTATATTTTTGCAGCTCATTGTCCAGATTGACCCATGCTTCTAACGGAAAAGTCGATAGGAAATCGGACTGATCCGAACCCGAACTCTGCGCCGAATCCGCATGGTGAAGTACGTACGTAACAGCGTACCGAAGAAATGGCATCTTGCTCAAGTTGTTTTCATTTTGCTTCGGTTCTAGAGCCGATTGCGCAATTTCTACCTGTGTGAGGCAGATATTCCTGAGATGGTCATGGCTAGCCCCTTCACTCAAGTTTCTGGGCAGTGTTGAGAAATGCAGCAATGTGTCTAGTCCATTTTCTCGCAGTAAGTAGTCCCTTACTGATTCGTGAATAAATTGAACGGCGGAATCTTTCTTGGTTATCTCTGCAAGCCCCTTAGAGGCATTGAGGTTGAAGCGGTTGATCTGATCCATAGGCACATCTGTTTCGTCCCAAACCATGGATTCATCAGCATTGCTTCCACTTTGAATTGCAAAGTAGAGTTCCTCAGGCCGCAGCGGTCGTTTTGCGAAGAGAATCCATTGAATGCACAATATCATGTCCTCGATATTCTCGTTGTCGCGAGTGAGCATATCTTGAAAAAGATCATGTAATCCCCGGGGTATCTGACGCAGTCTCTTCTGGACGCTAATATTCCCACCTTTGTCGTTCTCTTTGTTGAGGATATCAACAACAAGAGCTGCCCAGAGGAAAATCCTCCAAGATTTCTCGAAGATTTCGTCTTCAATCTTTTGACGTAGCCGGTCGTGGTTGATCCTGAGTTGGGAGTGAATATAGTGTCGAATGTCAATCGAGTGGGAATCCTCGTCCTCTAGTACAAGTTGTAAACCGCGACGCATCGTGATGTGTGGGTAGTGGCGGCTAGAAAAGCACAGCCTGACATTTGAGGCACAAAGAATGGATCTCTCCCCAAGTTCCTCGAAAAAATATATCATATCTCTAATTTCATCCTCCGGGCACTCATCTAGCGCATCAACAAAACAGTACAATTCCCGAGAGTTTATCTGCCCCAGAGTGGAACTAAATGCCTCCTTCAGCGCCTCGATCGGCCACGAGACCGCATCTTCGAGGCTTAGAAACTGGACAAGGGTGTCTGAAGCGATACCGGTATTACGCAGAACCGCTATCAGCTGCCATAGCAAGGACCTATACATCCCTTCAGTCGAATGTTCGCGCTGGGTGCCCCGGGCATTAAAGAAAAACCTAAGTACGATACTGCCGATTTTCGTCCGCGCTGCGTTTTGGCAAAGGTACTTCATTGAAATAGACTTGCCGGTTCCCGGTTTGCCTTTAATCCAGAGGAATCCATGATGTGTATCCATTTGTGACGGGTCAGCCCATGATTTCAATGATCGGTGTTTAAGAAGCCATTGACATGTCTTGCGTTGTGCACTTTTGAGTGTCATGTATCTTGCGACAATACCATCGAAACTCAACTTGTCTAAAATCCGATCAATTTGCTCGGATGATAACTTTGCGCTGGTAGTATCTGGTAGTCCGTACCCCCGCGGCCGGCTACCGTCAGGGTGAGGCAGAACAAGGGAGTTTGATAATTGCTCTTGTGCTCTGAGGATTGCGGAAGACACTTTCCGAAATTCTGGATCATCAGCACCAGTGAATCTGCACATATCGACATGATCAGCTCGGATATGGACTGTTCTCTCATGATACCGATCATGGATTAAGGATGAGTGGTCGTCTACGATCTAATTATATAACGGGTCAGCTTGCGCGTACATGCCTTCGTGGAGCGGTTAGCGACCGCGCACGAAGGGCCAGTCTTACCTTGACACCAAGAACGCTATATACGAACTCTTTCTCGCGGAGATATAGGGTAGCGATTATATATAAGAAGTAGACAAGTACACTCTTTAAAAACGATTATTAAATATATATTCAAAAGATCTAACTATTTAAGTTTAAATTATTAAAAAAAGGTTTTTAATATAGCTATTTATATATATAATTATTTAAAATAGGGTTAATCCGCTCTATATAATATAAAGGTCTATATAAACCTATTTATTTATAATATACCCCTTAGTTTTAAAGCTATTTAAAGTTTTAAAGCTAAACAAAATAAAATAAATAAATAAAATAATTAATAAATATAACAATTATAAAAAATAATATGTTTTTTTTATAGTACGCTCCCTATATATAATAAAAGCTATATATTTATATTTTTTTAATTTTTAAGTATAAATTTATTTATTATTATAAATATAGTTAGCGCTATAAAAAAATAGTTGTTAAAATAATTATATAAATATTTATTTGTTTTTAAAAAGTAGCTATAGTTGTTTACTATAATTATAAATAGTTATATAGTTTAATTTTTAACCTAATAGCTTTTTTTTTTTTTTTTTTTTTTTAGCCTTTATAAATATATTTTTTATAAATAATTTAAAGTAATTTTACTATTTGCTATTAAATATAAGCTAACTTTTTTACGTTTTTAGTAAAAAAATTAAAAAGTTTGCCTTTATATAAGTTACTTTTTTTTAGCGGTTTTTAACGTAGTTTTACCGCTTAATTTAGCTTAAAAAATAATAAACTAATAGTTTATATATATTAACTTATATAAATAATATTATAAATAATATATTAGCTTTTGTTACTTTTAGCTTACCTTTAAGTTTTTTATAAATATTTTAAAAAATATACGTAAAATTAGCGCTAATTATATAAATAGTTTTTAGCGCGCTATTTTTATTACTGCTACTATTATTAATATTGTTACTATTAATATTGCTATCGCTAACGCTTATAACGCTATTTTTATTATAACGATCGCTTTAGCTACTGCTAGCTTTATTAATAGCGCGCCCGCTGCTTTATTATTTTTAGCTAGTTTTGCTATTTTTTGCTACTACTATTACTAACTACGTATAAAAAACGCTTACTGCTTTATTTTATACGTTGCTTATTTTACGTTAGCTTTTTTAAACAGCTTTTTAAGCGTTTATTATAACAAAGCTTTAAATAGTTAAAAATATTATAAATATAACTCCAGTTATTTTTATAAGCTTTTATAAATAGTTTTACTATTTTTTATTAATTTATTAAGTTTATATTAACTTAAACGTTTAGTTTACTATATATTGTTTTTATAGCAGTATATTTAGTTGTTATTTTTAAAAATAATATTTTTAAGCCTATAAATAAATATTAAATACTTAGCTAACTTTTTTTTTAAAAATTATATTTTAATAAATAATAAAAAATAACTTATTTATATTTAGTTTACTAAATACTATTAAAATTTTTTTTAGCAAAGTTTGCTATTGCTGCTTTTTTTGCGCTTATTTTTACGCTTATACTTACACCTATTTTTTCTGCTATATTTGCTGCTACTTTTAGTTTTATTTTTGCCCCTAAAATATATAATACTATTTACGCAATAATTTAAAGTTTGCTAAAATTTTTTTAACTTTTTAGTTTAACTTTATTAAAGCTTTAGCTTATAATTTTTAAAATTATTTAGCGTTAGTTTAAATAAAAATCTTTTAGTTTAAATATAAGTTTTATTTTATTTTTTTAGCTTTATATAATTATTTATATATTAAATAATATATATTTTTAAATTAATAAACGTACGAAAATATTTATATTAAACTTTCGGAAAGTTTTTAGTACGTTTATCCGCTAATATTTAATTAATAAGCAAATAAACTACTTTAAAAAAGCTTTTATAATACTTTTATTTAACTTATATATTTTAAATATTTATATAGCGTAGCTAAATATTAATTTTTTTATTTTTTTTATTACTAAGCAAATTGTTTAAATATTATTTAAATAAATTGTTTATTTTTAACTAAGTGTTAAACTTATATTTTTAAAAAGCATTTTTAAAACAATTATTTTTATATTAATAAAGCTTAATATATTAATTTTAGCTTTAATAATAAATATAAATATTATATTTTATTTAATAGTTTTTTAAATAATTATATTTAAAAAAAAAATTTTATATATTTATAAAATAATTTTCTAGTTTTTTTATTATTATAAAATAAAATATTTTTAGCGATTAAAAAAACTTATACGCTTTATTTAGCCTATTTATAAATAATCCTTAAATATTTTATATAATAAAAATATTTAATTATTTAATTTATTATAGCTATATATTTTAAGCTAAAGTTAATAAAATATTTTAATAGTTATGCTATTATATAAACAACGTTTAGCTTAATTATAATTGTAATATATAAAATTAACTTTATATATTTTTAAAAAACTTTTATTTAAGCTTTAAAAGCTTTTTTAAAATATTTTACTAACTTTTTAAAAAATAAAAGAATTATTAAAATCTAGCTATTACTTGCTAAATTATAACGCTATACGATTTTTTAATATATTAATTATATACTAATAATATTTTTTAAACTTTTTTATTTTTTATTACTTTAATTTTTAAAAACTAGTATATATCTTTTTACTTTTTTATTTTATATGCTTTTATAATTTTATTAATTATTTTTTAAGCTTATTTTTTATAATTATAATAATATAGTATTAAAAAATTATTTACATAAAATATTATATATATTTTATAATTTTTAAATAAAACAAATAAAACTTTTTTAGTAAAAAAATTAAATAAAAAGCTTTAAAAATACACGTAAACTTTTTATACTATAGCAAAAAAAAGTTTTTAAAACTATAGAACGTTTTATTAAGCGGCGTTATTTTTTGTTTTTTTAAAACTATTTAATAAATTATAAGCTATAAACTTTTGGCTTTTTTTAAAAATATTTAAAAAGCAAAAATTATATTAAATTATTTTATTTTTAAATTAAACTATATAGCTATAGCTATTATAATTTTAAGTATTTTTACTATAAACGTTATAATATATATTAACTAAAACGTTTTTTTATATTAAAAATTATTTTAAGCTGTTAAATATACTTTATAAATATTTAAATATTTTTTTTGTTAAACTTATAGTTAAATATTTATTTTAAAAATAATAAGCTATATTTAGCTTTATAACGTAGTATAATAGCTATTATTTTTAGCTTTTAAAAATTCGCGATTTTTTTAGCTACGTTTTTTTTAAACCGATTTCTTTAAAAATATTTAGCTAAATTTTTTTATATTTTAAAAAATAATTTAAAAAAAATCGTTATAATATATTTAAAGCTACTAAAATATAGTTTTAAAACATTTTATTTTTTATTAATTTATTACTACTATAAATATTATATATAATATTTTATATTTTTAGTTGTTTTAATAAATCGTTTTTAGCTAATTAAGCAAAAAAACTCTTAAAAAATTTAACTAGTTAAGATTATTTAAAAAGCTAATTTTATATTTTTTATAAATTTATTTAATAAAAGTAGTAAATATTATAATATTTTTTATATTTTTAACCCTTTTTAAAAACCTAAATTTTTTTTTTAATTTTCTAGCTTAATTTTACCGCTAATAAATAAATTTTATAACTATATTACTACTAAATTAATTAATTATTTATTATTATAATATTTTTAGCTAAATTTTTTAATCAATTTATAGTTATTTTTATATTTATTAAATATATTTTTTAAAAAAATTATAAATTTTTGTTTTATTTTTTAGCTAATTTTAATAATTTTTTTAATTAATTAAAATTTTTATTATAGCTTTCGGCTAATTTAAACTATTTTTTTGTTTTAATAAATTACTTTTTTAGTTTAAATATTTATTAAAAAATAATAAATTTTTATAGCTAATTTTAAAAAAATTTTAAACTTTTATTATTTTAATTTTTAAATATTTTTATTTTTAATTTATATTTTTTTAGTTAACTTTTAGCTAATAAATTATAAAATAAAAAGTTGTTTTTAGTTTTACCGAATATTTTAGCGCTTATTTTAATATATATATATAGCTTTTTATTTTATACGTTTATTATTTCGAAAAAGTTTTTAAATATTAATTTAATTATAATTTTATTAATTAAAGCTTTATTAATTTTAATAGCTAGTTTTTTTTACTTTTTTTAATAGAAATTTTTTTTATTAAAGCGTACGTTATATATAATAATTATTTTATTTAGTTAAAAAATCTATATATAATATAAATTAAAAGCTTTATATTTAATTAAATACTTTATATAAATATACTAGTTTATTTTATATATTTGCTTATATTTGCTAGCAAGCTTATTTTTTTTACTAAATATATTTTATATTTATATGCTTAAATTAAGCTTTAATTAAGCCGTAAATTTATTAATTAGCTAATAATAAGCTTTAATAAATATTATTTAAAATATTATTTAAATTAAATTATAAATATTTTAATAAAAGCGTATAAATTATAAGCTTTTAATAAGCTTTAATTATATAGCTATATAGCCGCTTAAACTATTTTTAGCTAAAATCTTTTAAAAAATTTAACCTTTTATAACATTTTTATAGCTTTATTAATTATTTTTAACTTATTTACTTTAATTTATTTACTAGTTTTTTAATATAGCTAAAAAAAGCTTTAAATTAATTTTTTTTTTTTTTTTAGTTTTAAAAGTTAATAAGCTTTATTTTAAAAATTACTATATGTTTTTTATTTCTATAATATTTATAAATAAAAAGTTAATACTAACGCTTTATTTAACGCTTAAACCTATAAAAAGTCCTAAAAAAATACAGTTTTATTTTTTATATTAAATTATAAATATAAATTATTTTACTATATTTATTTTTAATTATAAATATTTAAAAGCTTTTATTATAACTTTTAAAGTAATTAAATAAATTTTAGCTAACTTTTTAAAAAAGTTTTATAGTACGCTTTTCGAAAACTTATTAAAATATAATTTATAAAGTATATATTTTTATATAGCTTTTATACTTTATTTTTTTTATTTTTTTTATTTTTACCTTTTTAGCGCTTTTTATAAAAGCTTTTAAAACCTTTAGCTTTAAATAACCTAATTTTTATACTAAATTTTTTTTATATTTTTATAAAGCTTAATATTATTTATTAAAAGCTTTTACGAACGCTTTTTATATAAAACAATAATTAGCTTTACTATATTTAATAAAATTTTAATATAATAAACTTTTAATATTAATTACTAAAAAACCGCTTAAATAAATAATAATAAAATTATATTTAAAAAAAACTAAGTTATACTTTTTAATAAGTTTTTTTATTAATATATTTAATTATAAGTTTTTATAATATAAAAAATAATTTAGTTTATAATATTAAATTTTTTTGTTTTAAAAACAAGCTTTTAAAACTATATTTATATAATAATTTTTTATTAAAATAATATTTTTTAAAATAAAATTGTTTATATTTTTTTAAGCGTTTATTAATACGTTTTATATAATTAATTTTTTTTGTTTAAAATAAAAAAGCTTATAATATTTACTTTTATGCTTTTTTTATTAGTAGTAAGTATAAATAAGTTTTTTTTAAGCAAATTTATATTATTAATAAAATATAAAACGTTATAATTATTTAGTATAATATTTTTTTTAAATAAATAAAAACTATATTTAAATATAATATATATTTTTAATAATATTATAGTTTTTTATATAAAAAATCGGTTAATTATTATATAAACAAAGTTAAAATTAAGCTATTTATTTTTATTTACTTTTTTTTTGTTTTAGTTTTAACAAACATAGCTTTTTTTAACTTTTTATTTAGTTTTAATAATTTATTAACGTAGGTTTAACTAATATATATAATTTTAATGTACTTTAATATTATTAATATATATTAAAAATAAAGTTTTAATAAATTTATTATATAATTTTATTACTATTTTTTATAAACGTTTATATTTTTATAAAAGCTAGCTATAAGTTTAGTTTAAATTTTATATATAAAAATACTAAAAACTTTTTTAGCGTAAATTTTTTTAATTTTTGCTTTTAAATTTTTTTTTTTTTAGTTTTATAATTAGGCCGAAAAAAAAAATTTTAAAATAAAAAAATTCCTTTTTTTACTATGTTTACTTTAAAAAAGCTTTTTATAAATTAACGCTAAAAACTTTTTTACGCATTTATTTAAAATAATTAAAAGCTTTTTTAGCTGCTTTTTTTTAAAAAGTTTTATAATTTGCTAATAAACTTAATTTAAAACTAATTTTCTTTAAATTATTTTTAAAAAAAAAATTTTATAAAATTTTTTTTAATTTTTAAAAGTTTTAATATTAAAACTTTTAAATAAGCTATATATTAAGTTTTATATTAAACTTTTAGCTAAATACTTGTAGTAACATCTTTTTTAAACGTTTTATAATATTTTTAAAAAATTATTAAATTTATAATTAACTTAATTAAAACTAAATAATTTTTAAGGGTTTTTATTATAGCTTATAAATTAATCGACTTAATTAAAATAAGCTTTATAGTAACCAAAAATATAAATAACTTTTTAATAAATTTATTTATTTATTTAAAAATAGCCGTATATTTATTAAACTATACTATTTAAGCTATTATAATAATAGTAAAAGTTTAAATTTACTTATTAAATATTAATATAATTTTTTTTATAAAAAAAGTAAGCTTTTACTATATAGTTACTAATACGTTTTTATAGCTTTTTTTATAAAAACAATAAACATATAGCTAAATATATAGTTTATATTTAACCCTTTAAAGTTAATTAAATACTAGACTTTATAAACAATTATATAAAACTTTATTTAATTAATTTAAATAAAATAATCAAACTAATTATAAAATATTACGTTTAGTTCGATCTATTTAGTTAAATTAAAAAAAAATATTATAATTAAAGTATTATTATTAAAATAATCGCTTTATAATTTTAGGTTTTATATAAAAAAAAAAATTTAATAAAATAATATTTAAATAATCGCTTTAAGAATTTTATAGCACTAGTTCTTATAAACTAGGCTTATAACTTTCGCAAAAATATACAGTAGCAATTATATATAAAAAGTAAACAAACATACTTTTTAAAAACAATTACTAAATATATATTCAAAAAATCTAACTATTTAGGTTTAAATTACTAAAAAAAGGTTTTTAGTATAGCTATTTATATATATAATCATTTAAAGTAGGGTTAATCCGCTCTATATAGTATAGGGGTCTATATAAACCCACTTATCCGTAACACTCTTCTTAGAATGTATATATGCCCCCGTCACGCTCGGTCGTCCATTTAAGAAAATCTTCCGCCAATAGCTTTGATCTCTCGGCTCTAGGCATCAATGTTTGGACGATTTCCTTATTGACTCGGAAACCGACCGCCTCGGTTATGTTCGTAAGAACCCGGTGCAGGGGGTTGCGAGGATCGGCCCCTGCATGCGGTGTGCCAAAGAAGAATAAGCTCGCCGTAGACTCATAAACGTTATAGCGATCGGGTTGACTGTTCTCATAAGATTTTGACAACCTCAACATGTCTTTGACAAGCAGGCCTCCTAAGCTATGGGCAATAAATATGAGAGGCCTACGAGTGCTCTGGAAGCGGCAAGTTTCCAAGGCAGAAAGGAAGTCAGTTGCATGATCGCCTAGTCTGTTCTGACTTATGGGGCCGTTCAACGAATGCCGGATATTGGTATCGTAACCGAAGGTGAGCACCCGTGCATCAGGCACGATATCCGGCAAAAGATCTGAATTATCGGGGTCAGTTTAAGATACCAGTTAAACTTTAATTCTCCATAACGCTCTCTGGCATAAGCGGGCGCTGTCGTGTGGTGATCTAATACCGCATAGTGACCGACGGGTGGTCACCAATGATATTGTTGACATGGTCACGAACGCTGCTACGCATAGAAAGAAGGCGGGGGCGAGGGATGGATGGCTAATCGTAGGTAATGACGAACCTCTAGGCCAGTACATAAATTCCGGCCTCGCTGATGCATCACTGGAAGTTCCCAAACCATCGCCCCTTTGATGAGAAAATGGGAAGCGTTTCCGTTTAGGACACTTCTCAGTTGATAGCTCGGTGTTAATATCACGTTTCTTGGACCGCCAGGTTCGCTCGGGGTGTCCGGTAAAACCATGAACAAAACATATGCTACATCAAGGGTCAGGTCGATTTGCAGGGACTTCATCGCGTTATAAACACTGACTCGGCGACTGGGGAGCTGGGAATATACAACTCTGTGATCCCCGTTGGATGAATGTTGCCCATATTTCTCGGGCTTGGCTCTGGTGGAGGAGTTTCCGCCATTGCCCAATGACACGAACATCAAAAGACTTATAGTACAACTTAAGGTTTATAATGTTTGAAGTCCTGCGATTTGCGATCGTTGGAGGGACCGTGTATTTTGTAGGATAAAAGATTATGAAATCAAGAAAATTCCGTTCAACGAGTACGGTATATTTCACGTAGCGCCATTCAAGTCCACGATGAAGCAGGCAGAGTATATCAATGATAACGAAAGAGTTATTGGTAACGCCCGATTGTCTAAGACGAGAATGTAAGTTAGGCATGAGGGGACGGAATGCCGAGAGGAAATTGAGGCCACCAGGGTGATGGGAGAATAATGATTGAAAGTGGCAGTGCTGCATCCGCAGACATACGAAAACCAATCAAAACGATGATGTGATAACTTGGAGGCACTGCTGCCCGAACGGTGACCTAATACTCATGCATCTACTAGCAAGGCAGCATCTGTGAGCAGCGACATTTTGTAATTGGGCAATACAAGTGGAGCGTCAGACGGGCGTGGCGTAACCTACCCAGCTATATAGAATTCTTTCTTGGGTGCCATTGCTAGATCGCTGACATTATCGAGACCAACTCAGTCTTTGGCAATTGAACACCCTGGCATCCGCGAACACGAGCGGATTAATAGCGCCGACGCTGAGAGAAAGCACCTGCAGACGCCTAAAGCTCCAGAAGGAGAAAATAGCGCCGTCCGCGCAAGACTCGACCTTCTAGATAGTGGTGTTGTGTCCCGTTGGTGTACCTACTGTCTGCCATAGCTGGAGGCGAGGTCGGTACATTGGTTGGCTTCTTCAGCTCCGTGTACAAACCTGGAAGTCGTAGTGGGAAACCCCATCTTACAGCGGCCAGTCATGGTGCATAACGGGGTCATCAGTGTTAACACGCCGGCCGCATCTCAACCCCTGATAGCAGTCAGAGTCTACATGCCCCATCTTGGTACTCCGAATCGGTTTATTTGTGATTGTCGTAACGCGTATGCGTACGTCGTTTAAATATCATCGATAACTGGCCACATCGAGGCCGAGCCTCAAAATACTTGGTTCTCTCCATTTTCTCCAGATGGTGATAATCCATTGGGGCGCGGCGCAGGGGGGTCCATCGCTTCTAAGGTGGGTTGTCGGATCAACAAGGCGGAACTGCATCGCCTCGAGCATACAGTAGGTACTGTACCCTTGTCATAGCACCGCCATGTGGGTACCTCCGTGATGCAGCCTAAACCCCCGCCCTCAAATCGGAGGACAAGCAAACTGACTTCAAAGCCGGGATTCAGCGCACCGGAACCGGGGCAATAGGACCACTATTTTTATATATTTTCTTGAATTATTTTTTTAATTTACATGGCCATGGGCTTTCTACAACATACAGTAGTAATAAAAGCAAAAAACTTGTCGTTATATTTTAACAGATCTGGCTCTAGGATAAGAAAACCACGGGCAGACCAGAACTGCTTATCCGTGCCAACCAGCCACAGCTGCTGGGACCAAATGGACAGGGTTGGGGGTTAGTAGAAAAACATCTGGCATCCCTGGTCTACCTGTTCTAAAGTGCCAGAATTGAGCTCTAGGGGGTGTATAGGACGGTGGCAATTTTTGCTCATATATTCGATCTTTGACGCTGTGGTTAATTCTGACATCAAGGTCGCAGCGTAGGCTTAGGTATTTAATAACTTATAATATCCTCATTTTTATTATTATTAATCATTTTTAAATTCTCTTTTTATCCGTTAAAACATTAAATACACGCATACTTAACTAAACCTATAGCCTAACTTAGACAACCCTACAAAAGCCCATGGGTTTTAGTAGGCACCCATTGGTTGGGCTTTGCAAACTTTCCGCGAACGTTCGGGATGCCAGTACACCGACCACATGCACGACATAGCACTTGGCGTTGCGCGACTATTGGTGCTATGCTAGGGATACTATGGGCACTAACATATCAACACCATATCTGGATCCTTTTAGGGCAAGGGTGTTTTTCAGAGACTTGGGCATATCCATGGTTTCTAACGTGCGGAAGCACCTAGAACACATGGTTACAGCCTGGCCAGAAGGCTTAAAATCCCCCAACCCTCCAATTTGCCCATACCGGTCAAACTTGCAAATTAGACAGAAACCAAAACGAGACTCATTTGGATTCGTTAATCATAACGCAAACCGAAGGGTAAAGGCAGAAGATCGCTAATGAATCGCTGACGAACCCTGCTAGATTCCCAAATTACGCATCGGAGAATCTTCCAACTTCCGCCTTCCATATTCTCCGACGTTTATGGCTTGCCCGGCACCTTAGCTGTTCCAATCTGCACACCCACATTGTAGTGGGTACAACGTTCGGCCGTGATGTTGACCTCACTACCAGCCTGGAATACAAGAGCAATATCAGATCCACCGAATTGGAAATAAGTAATTTCCTCCCCTGTGAACAAGGTTTTGCCCTCCTCCGCCGTGAGTATTACAGACGATAGGCAGGGGGACAGCCTACCGGATGGCGGCGCCGGTCTATACCTTTCACGATGGAGTTAACCTCGGCGATAACGGCACAATCGATAACTTTCTGAGGGGGCATTTCCTTGGCTTGAGGCTCTGAGTCTATTAAGGAACCTGTCGACTGGAGTGATCATGATTCAGAAACAAGAGGACTTTCTCAGGGTAAGTTACTCTACCTAACGAGTATTCTAACGGACCAGCTCTATAATATATAATGCAATATGCGGATTACTGACGAATTACTTCCGATGCTGTTAAGCATCGACCATGAATTTCTCGATCTGATCTGAGATACGAATCGGTTTCTTCTTTTCTATGAATCAACTATCGACCTGACACCACATCTAAGTGTGCGTGTCGGGTCTTCTATTCAGCCCGTCCGAAAGTAAAGTAAGAGCGCAATTTAGATAGGAGGAACCACAATGGATAACTAGGTACCTATCCGATAATGCAGCCAAATGGGAAGCAATATTTGCAGACGCTCGAAGGCCATACGAGCTTTGTCTGGTTTATTGCCTTCTCACCAGACGGGAGACGTCTGGCGTCAGCTTCTAATAATAAGACTGTACGGATATGGGATGGCGAGACTGGCAAGCGGCAGCAAACGTTCGACGAAAATAAGCTAAATGACCCCCTCACGGGCCACCCCTCACGGCAGCTTTTTTACATACGAATCGAATATTTTTCAAATCTTATTTAAGTGGATAACATAGCTAAAAATTAAAATTTAAAAAATTTAGCCTTTAAAAAAATCAGGCTTTTAAATTCTAAGAATATAAAAATATGTTAATTATTTATTTGCCTTTATATTAGTAGTTACGGATGGGTGATCTGTGCGTGGCTCAGCTGGTGGCTGCACCATGCACTAGCCACTGCACCTACACCCCACTACAGCCCCACTAGGGCAGCCCCACCCCACCCCACACACATACTTAGGTGGATTTTGTACAGCTGGTTTTTGTTGGATTTGGCAGCGCACTACGCGCTTTTCCCTCACTATTAAGGAGATCGCTTAATTAATTATATAAGCTAAGTAGCGTAGTGTAATAGCTAGAGTAAGTGGTTTATAAGCTTTATATAAAACTTTTTATATAATAAAAGCTTTATAAAAATATAGTAGCGCAAGCAATATATATAGTAAAAATACGCTTTATTATATATTATAAATTTAATAATTAAAAGTTTTATTAATTTTTATATATTATAAATTTAACCGAGCTTATAATAAAACTTAAATAAAATTATTATTATATAAAAATTAACTATTATTATATTAAACTATTTTAAAGATTTTTTATTATAAAAATAAAACTTTATTGTTAAAACTTATAATAAAAACTTATAAAAATATATTAAGCTTAAAAATAAACAAGCTTTTTAGCTTATATAGCTAAGTACGCTAATAATAAACAATTATTTTATATTAGTAAACGTTAAACTTTTTAAAGCTATATTTATAAATTTTACGGCTATTAAAAAAAGCTAATATATTATTATTAAATAACTTTATAATATAGTTTTAAAATAATATATTATTTATTAATTTAAAATTATTAAACTTATTAAATAAATATATAAAACTATTTATTTTAACTATAAATTAATATATATAAATACTAATAAAATAATCCATTAATAATATAATACACTAAAAAAGCTTAGCAACTTAATATAATAAATGCTTAAATTTAAATATTAAAACGAATATAAAGCGTTTATAAACGCTATAGTTAAAAAGCTAATAAAAAACCTGCTATATTAAACAAATAAATAGCTAAATAAAGTTATTAAAATATACGTAAATATTACTAATAATATTAAATTATTTAAATTTATTACTAATTTAAAAAAAGCTTTATAAAATATTTTTTTTAAACTATTATTTTTAAAAATAAGTATATTAACATTATTATAAATAATATATAAAATTATTTTATTATTATAAATAAACTACGTTAAAAAGCTATTATATTAAGCGTTATATATTATACTAGCAAGCTTATAAAAAAAAGCATTTATTATTTTTAAATTTTTAAAAAATATAAACAAATATTTTAACAATACTAAAAAAAATTTACTACGTTTATTTTAATAAAAAATTAAGTTTATAAACGTAAGCCTACTAATTATTATAGCTATTAATTTTAAACTTAAAAAAAAAGCTTATAAAATATTTTTATAAAGTATTTTTAAGCTAATATATAAACTAAATTAAAACTAAAAAACTTAAACGTAATAAATTATATAATATATTACAGCTAGCATTTAATTACGAGCTATTAATTTATATTTTTAAACCTTTTTTTAAAACGCTAAAAATATAATAAAACTAATAAACGGATAGCTAAACTTTAAATAGCTATAAAAAAACGTTATATAAATAATAAAAAAAGCGCGTAAATAAAAACAAAATAAACGAATAAAATTAATAAGTATAATACGGGTTATAAAATAAAAATGAAGATAATCTTTTAAAGGAAAGGAATATATATAAATATTGCTAATAAAGCTAGCAATATTTGTATATATATAAGCTATTTATAGGTTAGCTGTTGCTAAGTGCTTTACCCCGTAAGGCAGGGTGTTACTAGTAATAGCAGTACTTATATATAACCTTTTAAGGGTTTTTATTAAAATGTTAAGGTATAAAAAAATATTTGCTAACTTTAGCAACTAATATATAGTTAATTTAATATACTTTTTATTTTTTGTTTTAGGTTTTTTTATAATCTATAAAAAGTTTTTTAAATTAAGTACTTTTTACTATAGTTTTTTTTAATATAAACTTATTTACTATAGGCTTTTTTGCTATAAATTTATTTGCTATAGGCTGTTTTACTACGGGTTTTTTTATTATAAGCTTTTTATATTTTTATAGCTTATTATTACGTTTAAAAGTAATAATTAAAAATAAAAAATTAAAAAGCAAAGTTATAGCAAACTTTATATTAATTTGCGCAAATATAAACTTTTTTTTAAAAATAAAGTTTATAAAAAACTTTTTTTTAATATAAAGTTTTTTATAACGTTTTAAAGCTAAAACGGGCTTTATAAATATATTATTGATATTTGTTTTATAAATTTAAATAAGTATATTTTTTATAAGTTTTTTGTTAAAATTTAGTTAAAAGCTATACTAAGTTTAATATTTATTAATAAGTTTTTATAAATAGCGAAAATAACGTTTAAAATACTATTAATTATGTTTATATTTTTATTTTTTTTATTTAATAAAATAGTTAAAATTTTTTTTTTTTCGGTTAAAACAATATTTAAATATAAGCTTTACTTTATATATTTTGCTTTTATTATTATTATTTAAATGTTAGTTAGTTTTAATAAAGTTTAATAAAAATATTGTTTAATAAAAAAAATTTTTATTATTTTTTATTAGTTATAACTATATAATAAAAATAATAGGGTATATATAGTAGTAAAATAAAAAGTTTAATTTATACGCTAAGTTTTTAACTTTATATTTAATTGTTTAAAGTTTAATACGTTATTATAAATATTTTTTAAAAAGTTTGCTAAGTAAATAATAACTATTATATAAACAGAAAAAAACTTTGTTTTTTAGTAAAAATTTTAATATTTAATATTTACTATTATATTATTTTTTAAATTAAGCAGCTGTAAAATTTATTGTTAATTTAATATTTTGTTATAAATAATTATATAATATTTATATTTTTTTAAATATATAGTTGTTTGTTTGTTTTATTACTACGTTAAAAAAACCGGGTAGCTTAAAACTAAATAGCTATTTATATAAAATAAATTATATAGCTTATAAATATATAAAATTTAAATTTTATGATAGAATAAAAATTAATAAAGTTATAATATTATATGGCTATTTTTATTATTTAGTTTTTTTATTTAAATAACCTGTTTTTTTATAAATAATACGCGGTTATTATTAATAATTTAATATTTAAAGCTTTTTATATATTTTTTTAAAAATTTAAAATAAACTTATAATCGTGATCTAAAATAATTTTTTTTAAAATACTTTAGTTATTTAGTAATAAATGTTTAATTAAAACTATAGGTTAGTTTTTAGCAGTATATTTTTTATTTTTAAAAATTAATAAAGTTTATTTAAACGTATAATATAAAATAGTTATTATATAGTTATAGGTTTTATAGTAAAACTTTTTTATAAGTTGCTATAAAGTACTAGCAAACTTAATAAATAATAAAAATAATATAAAATCGATTGTAATAGTTTATATTAAAAGTATATTTTTTAGCTAAATTAAGCAAAAACTACCGACTGGTTTTTAGCGATTGTTTTAATTAAAATTATATTTAAAGTAATATTTAGCGTACTTTTTAACTAACTATAATTTGTAATAAATAAAATAAAGTTTAAATTTTTTTATTATATAGTTTAAACTAGCGTAATATTTTTTATTATATACTATATATAATATTTGTTTAATTATATTATATAGTACGTAAAGTTATTTAATTTTTTTATACGTATTATATATTAATTTATTAATAATAATAAAAAAATAGCTAAGCTTAAAAAAAATAATAACGTTTTTATTATTGCGTAAATTATCGGTATATAATTTATTAAAAAAAGTTTTATATTATATATTTATTTTATATATTAGCTAAAAGTTCTTTTTTTAGTTTTTATTTATTATAGCTTTTACTGTATACTTAACAATATTTTATATAAAATTTAAAACTGTAGGTTTGTTAAAACGTTTAAGCTTGCTTACGCTATTAATTGCGTTTTATATAGCAGTAAGTTAATTAAACGTATTAGGTACGTAGTTAAAGCGTTCTAGCAAATAATAAACCTATAGTTCGTATTATAATAAATAAATAAATAAATTAACTAATTAGTTATTAGCTCGGTTAGTAGCTAACGTATTTAACAAAGTTTAATTTATAATATTTTTTATAAAAAATAGTTTATAAAAATAATAATAAAATATTTATTAAAATATATAGTTATATAAAGTTTTTTTGCTGCTTATATTAAATATACTATTTTTTGTTTAAATAGTTTATATTTTATTTTTACCGATAAAAAAAACCGATTTAAATATATTATAGGTTTTATTTTTATATATAGTATATATTTTTTTAAAATTTATTTAAAGTTTTATACTATATAAAAAACTATAAATTTAAAACTTTGTTTAAAATAACTATTGATTTATATATATAAAATATAATTAGGATTATAATAATATAAAATAGTTTTAAAACAAATAACGTTTTATAGTATATAAAAAAAAGCTAGCTTAATAAATGTTAGTTTATAGTTAGTAATATATATATAATATTTATAATAACTTAAATTTTTATTAACTATTTTTTTTTTTTTTTACAACTTTTAATAAATAAAATAGTTTTATATTTTTATAATAGTTTTATTAGCTTAGTATAATAAAAAATAAAATTGCAAAAAAAACTACTAGCGTTAAAATATTACTTAAAAGCTTATAAGTTTTATAAAAACATAATTTGCTTAAATATTTAAATATATTTTATAATAGTAAATATTTTTAATATATTAACGTAAAAGCTAAAAAGTTTAACTAATAAATAATTAATAAAAAACTTTTTTAAAAATATAATAATATTTTTTATTTAAAAAAGTCTAAAAATAGTATTTAAGTACTAAATATATTTTTTATATATATTAAAGTAAATAATAATATTATTAATAAAATAATAATAAAAATTAAAATATAAACAAAATAATTTATTTATAAACTTTTATATATATTTAAGCAAATTATAATACTTTATTAAAGCTATATTAAACTTTTTTATTTTTTATAAGCTAATAATAATAAATTTATTTTTATAATTTAAATAAACTTTAAACTAATAAAAAAACTAGTTATATTTATATAAATAATATATTTTTTACCCTGTAAGCTATTAATTACTTCGCTTTATAATAAAAAAAAATAATTATTAAAAACTACTACTTTATTAAATTGTTATAAATTAATAACTATTTAGCTTTTATTTACGCTATATACTTTTTTTTAAATAATAAAAATAAAATATATAAAAAGTATAGCTTTTTTTATTTATTTTATACGGCTTATTTTATAAAGCTTGTTATAAATTTTATTAAATATTTATATATTTTTATAACTTAAAGAATATATTTTAGTATTTAATTTTATTTTTTGCTAATTATTAACAAAAAGAATTTTTAATTGTTGTTTTTTTAAAATATTAACTTTGCTTCGGTTTATTTAAATATTATAAGCTTTAATAATTTTAGTAAACTTAGCTACTTTGGTTGCTTGTTTAACGTAAATATAAATCTTATTTTTTATAATATTTTTAAAAAATCGGTAAGTTTTTTAATTTTAAATATTATATAGTTTTTTAAAATTTTTAGCTTTAAAAGCTTATTTAATATTAAAATATATAGCTTAGTTAAAAGTATATTGTTTATGTTTATAATAATATTAAATATAACGTTTATAAAAAGAATATTTATAACTTATATATTAGTTAAAAACGTTTAAATTAAAGTATTAATTTTAGTATATATTATTATAAAGGTTATTAAGTTTGCTAACTTATTTATATATACGGCTATTTTTATTTAAAATATATTATTAGTAGTAATAGCTATAATAATTAATAATATATTAAATTTAACGTTTATAACAATTATAAAGTTTACGTTATTTAAAAAGCTAAAACTAACAACTTTAGCTAATAAAACCGTAAACGTTATAGCTATAACTATAAAAGTTTTTATAGCTAACTTTTATAAGCTAATATAATAGCTATTATTATCATTTTTGTAAATTTAGCTTATTTTTATACCTTTGTTTATTTTAACTGCTTTTTTTAACGTATTTAATACTAGTATTACTTTTAATATTTTTATATCGATTAT